>ML662466.1:203248-236989 GCA_007570785.1 Antilocapra americana
TACAAAGAGATGAAGACTCCCAAACTTGTTATAGGAGTGCATCATCACCTTGATACCAAAGCTAGATTAATATCACAAAAAGGAACGTTATAGTCGAGTATCACTGATGAACATAACACATGAAAATCCTCAACAAAATAATAGCACAGAAACCAACAATACATTAAAAAGATCATGTACCATCATTTAATGGGATCCATCTAAGAAATGCAAGGATCCTTCAATGCATGCAAATTTATCAATGTGATACACAGTATTAACAAACTGATGAATAAAATCCACGTGAGCATCTCAATAGATGCAGAAAAGCTTTGTACAAAATTCGACACCCATTTCTGAATAAAAACTCTACAGATAGTGGGCACAGAGGGGACATATCTCAAGGAAATAAAGGCCATATACAACAAACATAAACAGCAAACATCCTTTTCAATGGAGAAAAACTTAAAGTGTATTAAGATTAGGAACAAAACAAGTATGTGCACTCTTGCAACTATTATGCTTCAAGAAGAGAAGCAGAGAAGCAATCAGAGAAGGAAACACTAAAGGAATGCAAACTGGAAAAGAAGTAAAACTGCCATTATTTGCAGATGGCATGCTACTATACATGGAAAATCCTAAAGATGCTTTTAATTTTAATTAGGTCCCATTTGTTTATTCGTGTTTTTATTTCCAATATTCTGGGAGGTGGGTCATGAAGGATCCCGCTTTGGTTTATGTCAGAGAGTGTTTTATCAAAGTTATCCTCTAGGAGTTTTATAGTTTCTGGTCTTATGCTTAGATCTTTGATCCATTTTGAGCTTATCTTTGTGTATGGTGTTATAAAGTGTTCTAGTTTCATTCTTTTACAAGTGGCTGTCCAGTTTTTTCAGCACCACTTGTGAAAGAGGTTGTCTTTTCTCCATTGTATATTCTTGCCTCCTTTGTCAAAGATAAGGTGTCCATAGATGCGTGGATTTATCTCTGGGCTTTCTATTCTGTTCCATTGATCTATATTTCTGTCTTTGTGCCAGTAACCACACTGTCTTAATGGCTGCGGATTTGTAGTATAGCCTAAAGTCAGGTAGGTTGATTCCTCCAGTTCCATTCTTCTTTCTCAAGATTGCTTTGGCTATACGAGGTTTTTTGTATTTCCATACAAATTGTGAAATCATTTGTTCTAATTCTCTGAAAATGACCTCTGGTAGCTTGATAGGAATTGCATTGAATCTATAGATTGCTTTGGGTAGTATATTCATTTTCACTATATTGATTCTTCCAATCCACAAACACGGCACATTTCTCCATCTGTTTGTGTCTTCTTTGATTTCTTTCATCAACGTTTTATAGTTTTCTATATACACGTCTCTTGTTTCTTTCGGTAGAAATACTCCTAAGTATTTTATTCTATTTGTTTCGATGGTGAATGGAATTGTTTCCATAATTAGAAGCTTCTGCACAGCAAAGGAAACTATAAGCAAGGTGAAAAGACAGCCTTCAGAATGGGAGAAAATAATAGCCAATGAAGCAATGGACCAACAATTAATCTCAAAAATATACAAGCAAATCCTGCAGCTCCATTCTAGGAAAATAAACAACCCAGTCAAAAAGTGGGCCAAAGAATTTAACAGACATTTCTCCAAAGAAGACATAAAAATGGCCAACAAACACATGTAAGATGCTCAACATCACTCATTATCAGAGAAATGCAAATCAAAACCACAATGAGGTGTCACTTTACACCACTCAGAATGGCTGCAATCCAAAAAATCTACAAGCAATAAATGCTGGAGAGGATGTGGAGAAAAGGGAACCCTCTTACACTGTTGGTGGGATTGCAAACTAGTACAGCCACTATGGAAAACAGTGTGGAGGTTCCTTAAAAAACTGCAAATACACCTGCCATATGACCCAGCAATCCCACTGCTGGGGATATACACCAAGGAAACCAGAATTGAAAGAGCTACATGTACCCCAATGTTCATCGCTACTTTGTTTACAATAGCCAGGACATGGAAGCAACCTAGATGCCCATCAACTGACGAATGGATAAGAAAGCTGTGGTACATATACACAATGGAATAATACTCAGCATTAAAAAAAATCAAAATAAAATAATAAAAAAATTCATTTGAATCAGTTCTACTCAGATGGATGAAACTGGAGCCCATTATCCAGAGTGAAGTAAGCCAGAAGCAAAAACAACAATACAGTATATTAAGGCATATATATGGAATTTAGAAAGACAGTAACGAGAACCCAGCATGCAAGACAGCAAAAGGAATGCAGATATAAAGAATAGACTCATGGACTCTGTGGATGAGGGCAAGGGTGGGATGATAAGGGAGAATGGCATTGAAACATGTTAATTATCATATGTCTAATCAATCGCCAGCCCAGGGTTGATGCTCGGGGCTGGTGCAATGAAAATCCCAGGGGGAGGGAGGAGGGAGGGGCCTTCTGGAGGGGGAGCATATGTAAACTCATGGTGATATCATGTCATTGTATGGCAAAAGTAATAAAAAAAATAAAAGAAAATCTTAAAGATGCCACCAGAAATCTACTAGAGTTAACCAATGAACTTGGTCATGTGGCAGGATATAAAATTAATGCACAGAAATCTCTTGCAGTCCGATAAACTAACAAAGAATGTTCAGAAAGAGAAATTAAGGAAAGAACCATATTTTCCATTACATCAAAAAGAATAAAATACCTAAGCATAAACCCACTTGAGGAAGCCAATGACCTGCACTCAATAAAACATAATAAACCAACAATGACACTAAGAGATGGAATGATACTCCCACGTTTTTGGTTGGGGAAAATCAATATTTTTTGATCCATTTTGAGCTTATCTTTGTGTATGGTGTTAGAAAGTGTTCTAGTTTCATTCTTTTACAAGTGGCTGTCCAGTTTTTCCAGCACCACTTGTGAAAGAAACTACTCTACTACCCAAAGAAACCTACAGATTCATTATAATCCTTATCGAAATATCAATGGTATTTTTCACAGAATGAGAAACACAAAAGATCCCAATTAGTCAAAGCAATTTTGAGAAATGTAAACATAGCTGGAGGAATCAGGCTCCTTGATGTCAGATTATATGGCAAAGCTATAGAAATCAGTCGAGTATGATATCAGCACAAAAACACAAATATAGACCAATGGTACAAGAAGGAAAGCTCAGAGATAAAATCTATACACCTATGGTCACCTAGTCTTCAATGAAGGAGGCTAGAATATACAATGGAGAAAATACAGCCTCTTCAATAATTGGTGGCAGAACAACTGGGCAGTCACATACTAAAGCGTTAATTAGACTACTACCTGATATCATACACAAAAATAAGCTCAAAATGGATCAAAGATCTAATGTAAGACCAGACAATATATAACTCTTAGAGGAAATCAGGCAAAACACTCTTTGACATAAACCACAGATCTTTCTTGAGCCATCTCGTTGATTAATGATGATAAACAAACAAACACACAAACAAATGTAACATAATTAAACTTCAAAGTGTTGTCATGAAAAAGGAAACAGTAAACAAAATTAAGACACGACCCTCAGAATGAGAGAAATTATTTGAAAAGTAAGAAAGGATTCATCTTCAAAGTACACAAAGAGCTCATGTCGCTCAATATAAAATAAAAAGAAAAACCAATCAGAAAACGATCAAGCACATCCCCTGTGGTCCAGTGGTTAAGAATCCCATGCCAATGCAGGGGACATGGGTTTGATCCCTGCTCCACATGCCAAGGGTCAACTAAACCCAAGCACCACAACTACTGAGCTCACACGCTACCACATCTGAAACCTGCAAGCCCTAGAGCGCCTGCTCTGCAACAAGAGAAGCCACCACAATGAGAACTTCTCAGACTGAAACTAGAGAGGAGCCCCCACTCACTGCAACTAAAGAAAAGCCCAGGCACAGCAAGGCAGATACAGTGCATCAAAAAACAACAACAACAACAACGGGCTGAAGACCTAAAACGAAGACCTAAAGATAACCAAGAGGTATAGGAAAAAATCCTTGCTAATCCTAATTATGAGAGAAACACAAATCAAAACTACAATGAGGTATCATGTCACAGCAGTCATAATGGTCACCATCAAAATGAATGAGCAATTGAACTGAGCTGAGTGAATTTATAAATCCATGGAGCCACTTGGAAAGACCCTATTTGGAATTTACAATGCAGAAATATTTATGTGATTTCACCAAGATTGCATATACGATGCTCAGGGCAAAAAAAAAAAAATGTTTTTCCCGTAAACCTAATGGTGTCCTAACGTACCAATCTCCTTGGTACCATTCCGCACACTGCCATTCCTCCATGCAATCCCTGTTCTCAGTTCTATTAGTGTAGATTACTTTTTCCTCATCTAGAACTTCCTGTTAATGGAACCTACAGTATGGACACATGTAGTAGCTTAACAATGGCGTGTTACTATCTACTGTACAGCAGAGTATATCAGGTTTTCATATATGTATATAAGTGTATCCTCTTTTTTGTAGTTTTCTTCCTATTTAGGGCACCGCTGAGCATTGAGGTCAGTTCCACAGCAGTCCATGGGGTCGCAAAGAGTTGGACACTACTGAGAAATTGAAGTGAACTGAAGGACATATATATATATAAAATCCTAATACAGACTCAAAACGGATGTACTATATCAAGAGAGGTGTGCTACATATATTTTCATAATATATCTGGGAAAATAACCACAGATGAATCTCTCTATGTATAGTTAAAAGGATACAAGCACTTGTATAGTTACAACAATAAGGCCATTAGAGTCAACATGCATGGACCGAGAGACGATCATACTAAGTGAGGTGAGGCACACAGGGAAAGACAAACAAACAATATCATTGAAATGTGGTTTCTAGGCTATGAAACAAATGAACATTTGTATGATGAAACAGGAACAATCATGGACATAGAGAACACACTTGTGGCTTCCAAGGCAAAGAGAATTAGGGGAGCAATGGAGTAAAAGATTGGGGTTAAGAGGTATAAACTACAAGTATCTACTGTAGAACACAGAGAACTATATTCAATATCCTATGACAATTCATAATGGAAATATATATATTATTTCGCTGGCAGTCTAGGGGTTAAAACTCCACACCTACACTGCAGGGGATGCAGGTTCAAATCCTGGTCAGGGAACTAATCCCACATGCTGCACAGTGTAACAGAAAAAAAAAAGATTAAATAAAAAATGTGTATAAACATACACATACACAATGTATATATACACACATATGTGTATAACTAAGTCATTTTCTGTGAAGTAAAAAATTCAAACAAGGTTGGAAATCAACTATCCTTCAATAAATAATAACATGACTGGGAAAGGAAAAGTTTGCTATATTTTGTTGTATGTAAAGTTAATATCCAAAGAAAATTACTATAAACCAATATGGCTCATGACTTAATTGCACATTTGCTTCAGCAAGTCCATGCACTGACCATGTTCTTTTGCCAATATCCAACAGACTACATTTTCCATAATAAAAGTAGTATTACCTTCCCTCTGAAGCTGCACTGTCCTAATTGTTCTCCCCTCCTTGTGACCTTGGCTTTGAGCACCTGCTGGGCTTCCAGATCCTCCAACCACAACTCTAGAGTCCTGTCCATGTTGGCTTCCTGGACTGACCAAGTCTATGGCTGACTCATCTGTTTGGAGATCCAGGTGCATCCCCACCCATCCTGGATTCACCTTTGCCTATCATGGCACTACCTCCTCCACCTCATTTATTTCTCCTTATAGAAACACACACATGCATGTGCATGCACACACACACATACACTAACATATATATATGTGTATGTATGTGCATATATATATATTATATTTGAGAGTAAAGCAAACACTTATTGAAAAGTACATATGGAAAGACACACAGGTGAACACAGACAGAATTGCCCCCTACCATTCTTTTACCCACACCCTCTCACTTCCTAGAGTTTCTCAATTATTTGAATTCCTTACTTTAAGTGATTTTTGTTCCGAAGCTAAACACAGAAATTAAAAAAAAAAATTCCTGTGCAGTAATGTAAAATTTGTGCATGGCAAAAATGATAACAGTGATGATAAAATGACAATTGAGAAATATTTGGAAGATACCTGAAAAGCGTGCATTTAACTAATTTATGTGGAGTTCAAAAGTGAAAATAAGAAAAGAAGATTAAAAAGAAACAATAGAAAATAAACATGAAGTAAAGACTGGGTACAAAGAAATACAAATGTCTTTGTATTTTTCTTCAGAAGAAAAATAAGAAAAAATACAAAAAAACAGGAGGAAACATTGAACTTAATTGGTGATAAAACAAATGCAAATCAAAACAATAATGAAACAGGATTTCTCACCATGCAAAATTGCCTAAAGTTCAAGTAAAGCATTGAATGATACCAAATGTTTGCTCCAAACTGAGGATGAACAGTTGGAAAATGACTGCTCAATTGTTGCTGTGTGAAAACATAAAGTGATGCAACTTTCTGAAGGACAATTTGACAATATCTCATAAATTTATAAAAGGATGGAGCCATTAGCAAGTGGCTAGTACTCAACAGAGCATCTTATCAGAGATATGAAAGCTACATGGCAAAGAGACATCAAATCTGAGCATTGGAAAAAGCCACCATGGAAAATGGTCCAGACCAGAAAGGGTAGATTAACATTAGTCATGGGGATCCTATTGTAGTAGTGAGAGCGTATCAGTGGGAGGAGCCAGGATAAGAATCACCATCCATGTTCCTTTATAGAAAAAAAGAGACAGAGAAGATGACATGGACCCTCCACTCCTAGGACGCTTCAGAAATATACAGATACTGAAAGCCACACGCAACAGAGGATGCACTGCAGCAGCATTCCCGATGCCGGGAGATGAAAGTAAAGAAGGTACACAGGGACCGAGAGATGAACGGATCAAGACATAGTACACTCGTTCACGATGGAATGTGGCTCAGGCATTGAAACAAGGAAATACTCTCTTTGACAGAGGTACAGATACGTGTGGTGAAAATCAGAGTCAGTGAAGAAGGGCAGATTAGAGAAAGGTCATATGATTTACCATTCCAGCGGAACTGACAGTATTGCTGGCAGTGAGTGCCCTGAGGGAGGTGAAATGGACACAAAGAGATGGAAACTCCCTGATGCTTAGCCAAGGGGTGGGTGAGAGGAGGGCTCACATATAAGGCTGAACGTCATGGATTCCCAGAAATATCTCATCCACAGGGACAGACTAAGCAAGAATGATGTACAACAAACTTTCTTTGAGCAGCTCGGAGGAAATAGCACCTACTGAATGACTCAGTGTGTCAGTGTAAGGGGGCTAGAACTGGAACAGCTACGACAAAGGGAACTCTACACATCAGCTTCGTCAAACAAGAAACATGAACTACGATAAAACCGAGAAGGAAGGATACACAAGCTTTCAGGAGGCTTCCTCCAGCTCATTCTACTCTTGTTTACAAGCGGAAATTGCTCATACTACTAAAAGATGCAGTTACCATAGTAACAAGAAGAGACCCTGAAGAAATGCTGCCGCCTTGTGGCCACCTTTGGGAACTGCAACATTCAAACTTGTGCTAATTGACACTACTATTCACAAGGAGGCCAGACTCTTAAACGACACCTACACTTAGAAAATGGCTCAGGGTGGCACGGTGAAATAAAAACAAGAACAAACCACATGATGAGGAAGGAAAATTCAATAGATAAATACCCATCAGTATTAAGAAAGAAGCCTCTGAAAATATGCATCATTTGCTTTCTTATCAGGGATACGAAAAGTTAAACTTCAAAGCAATACGATTACTGAGAAACCAAACAGGCCACTATGCAAAACTCTACACACAAAATGAGTAGAGCAATCTTAGTAAGTTCAGTTCGCTTCAGTTCAGCCACTCAGTCGTGTCTGACTCTTTAAGACCCCATGAATCACAGCACGCCAGGCCTCCCTGTCCATCACCAAATCCCTGAGTCTACCCAAACCCATGACCACTGAGTCGGTGATGCCATCCAGCAATCTCATCCTCTGTCATCCCCTTCTCCTCCTGCCCCCAATCTTTCCCAGCATTAGGGTCTTTTCCAATGAGTCAACTCTTTGCATGAAGTGGCCAAAGTACTGGAGTTTCAGCTTCAACATCAGTCCTTCCAGTGAACACCCAGGACTGATCTCCTTGGAGTCCAAGGGACTCTCAAGAGTCTTCTTCATCGGTACAGTTCAAAAGCATCAATTCTTTGGTGCTCAGCTTTTTTCACCATCCAAATCTCACATCCATACATGACTATTGGAAAAACCATAGCCCTGACTAGATGGACCTTTGTTGGCAAAGTAATGTCTCTGCTTTTCAATATGCTATCTAAGTTGGTTATAACTTTCCTTCCAAGGAGCAAGCGTCTTTTAGTTTCATGGCAGCAATCACCATCTGCAGTGATTTTGAGCTCAAAAGGATAAAGTCTAACACTGTATTCACTGTTTCCCCATCTATTTGCCATGAAGTGATGGGACAATATGCCATGATATTAATTTTCTGAATGTTGAGCTTTAAGCCAATTTTTTCACTCTCCGTTTTCACTTTCATCAAGAGGATCTTTAGTTTCTCTTCACTTTCTTCTGTAAGGGTGATGCCATATTCATATCTGAGGTTATTGATATTTCTCCCAGCAGTCTTGATTCCAGCCTGTGCTTCTTCCAGCCCAGCGTTTCTTATGATGTACTCTGCATATAAGTTAAATAACTAGGGTGACAATATACAGCCTTGATCTATTGCTTTTCCTATTTGGAACCAGTCTGTTGTTCCACGTCCAGTTCTAACCATTGCTTCCTGACCTGCACACAGGTTTTTCAAGAGACAGGTCAGATGGTCTGGTATTCCCATCGCTCTCAGAATTTTCCACACTTTATTGTGATCCACACAGTCAAAGGCTTTGTCATTGTCAATAAATAAAAAATAGATCTTTTCCTGGAACTCTCTTGCATTTGTGATGATGAATCGGATGTTGGAAATTTGATCTCTGGTTCCTCTGCCTTTTCTAAAACCAACTTGAACATCTGGAAGTTCATGGTGCACATATTGCTGAAGCCTGGCTTGGAGAATTTTGAGCATCACTTTACTAGCATGTGAGTTGAGTGCAATTGTGTGATAGTTCAAGCATTCTTTGGCATTGCCTTTCTTTGGGATTGGAATGAAAACTGACCCTTGCCATATCCTGTTTGACCAATTCCAATTTGCCTTGATTCATGGACCTAACATTCCAGGTTCCTATGCAATGTTGCTCTTTCAAGCATCAGACCTTGCTTCCATCACCAGTCACATTCACAACTGGTTGTTGTTTTTGCTTTGGCTCCATCCCTTCATTCTTTCTGGAGTTATTTCTCCATTGATCTCCAGTAACATATTGGGCACCTACCTACATGGGGAGTTCATATTTCATTGTTCTATCTTTTTGCCTTACTGATGCAGTTTACCATTCCCTTCTCCAGTGAACCAAGTTTTGTCAGAATTCTCCACCATGACCCATCCATCTTGGGTGGCCCTGTATGTCATGGCTCATAGTTTCATTGAGTTAGAGAAGGCTGTGGGCCATGTGATCAGATTGGTTCAGTACAGGTCAGTCGCTCAGTCATGCCCAACTTTTCGCAACCCTATGGACTTTCAGATGCCAGGCCTCCTGGTCCATCACCAACTCCTGGAATTTACTCAAAGTGATGTCCATTGAGTTGGTGATGCCATTCAACCATCTCATCCTTCATTGTTCCCTTCTCCTCTGACCTTCAATATTTCCCAGTATCAAGGTCTTTTCCAATGAGTCAATTCTTCACATTAGGTGGCCAAAAGTTTGGAGTTTCAGCTTCAGCATCAGTCCTTCCAAAGAACAGTTGGGACTGATTTCCTTTAGGATGTATTGGTGGGATATCCTTGTTGTTCAAGGAACCCTCAAGAGTCTTCTCCAACACCACACTTCAAAAGAATTAATTCTTCAGCGCTCAGCTTTTTTTATAGTCCAATTCTCACATCTATACACGACTACTGGAACAACTATAGCTTTGACTAGATGGAACTTTGTCTGCAAAGTAATCTCTCTGCTTTTTAGTAATCTGTCTAGACTGGTCATAATTTTTCTTCCAAGGAGTAAGCGTCTTAATTTCATGGTTGCCGACACCATCTGTAGCCAATTTAGAGCCCAAGAAAATAAAGTCTGTCATGTTTCCTCTGTGTTTCCACTGTTTGCATCTATTTCTCATGAAGTGATGGGACCAACTAAGATGCCATGATCTTAGTTTTCTGAATGTTGAGTTTTAAGCCAGGTTTTTCACTTTCCTCTTTCAGTTTCATCAGAGTCTCTTTAGTTCCTCTTTGCTTTCTGCTATAGGGTGGTGTCATCTGCATATCTAAGTTTATTAATATTTCTCCCAGAAGTCTTGATTCTGGCTTGTGCTTCATCTAGTCCAGCGTTTCTCATGATGTACTCTGCATATAAGGTAAGTCAGCAGGTGACAACATACAGCCTTGATGTACTCCATTCCCAATTTGGAACCTGTCTGTTGTTCCATGTCCAGTTCTAACAGTTGCTTCTTGACCTGCATACAGATTTCTCAGGAGGCATGTCAGGTGGTCTGGTATTCCCATCTCTTGAAGGATTTTCCACAATTTGTTGTGATCCACACATTCAAAGGCTTTCGTATAGTCAATAAAGCAAAAGTAGATGTTATCCTGGAACTGTCTTGTTTTTACAATGATCCATCATATGTTGGCAATTTGATCTCTGGTTCCTCTACATTTTCTCAATCCACTCTGAAAATCTGGAAGTTCACAGTTCATGTACTGTTGAAGCCAGGCTTGGAGACTTTTGAGCGTTACTTTGTTAGCATGTGAGATGAGTGCAATTGTGAGATAGTTTGAGCATTCTTTGGCATTGCCTTTCTTTGAGATTTATGAACATGCCCCTGCCCATCAGACTGGTTAGTTTTCTGTGATTGTTGATTATGGTGGCTGTGCATGGCACAGGGACAGCCCGTAACTTCCAGAGATGCTTAGGGTGTATATGTGGGTATGAATAAACGTTAATTGTGCTTATGCTTCCTTCTTGTGGAGAAATAGAATACTGATGAATGTGATTTATAAAATCCAGATGTACAGGGTGCTCAGGGCTGGTGCACCAGGATGACCCAGAGGGATGGACTTGGGAGGGAGGTGGGAGGGGTGTTCTGGAAGGGGAACACATGTATACACATGGCAGATTCATGTCAATGAATGGCAAAATCAATACAATAATGTAAAGGAAAAAAAAAAGAAAACATCAAGTTGCCAGGAAAATACAAAGAAAGAAAAAAATCACCTATGAATTCTACCAGTGGCTTGGAATTCTGAGTTCCTGGGAAAGTGAAAGTGAAAGCCTCTCAGTCCTCAATCCTGTGCCATTCTGAGAGCCCATGGCCCGTGGAATTCTCCAGGCCAGACACTGGAGTGGATAGCCTTTCCCTTCTCTAGCAGAACTTCCTGACCCAGGAATCGAACCCAGGTCTCCCACATTGCAGGCAGAGTCTTTACCAGCTGAGCCACAAGGGAAGCCCAAGTTCTTGGGACTGGGAGATTAAAAAAAAAAGATGAAGATGAAAGTATGTTAGTTCTTTTAGTATAAAATCTTTTCTGCTATGTGAATGCTAACATTGAACTTGGTTCTGATATGTGATTCTTTTTTTGCTTACTTATCTTTAAGCCTATACTTTTACAAATACCTAGTAATCTGACCCCCTGTTTAGAGACTGTTTGCTTCAAGGTTTGTTTTTTTCTTCTTCTTTTCTTGTTTTGATTATAAATGTTGAATGTTTTGTCCACAGTAAATAGTGCTGAACTGAACATTAGGGTGCATGTGTCTTTTGAATTAAGGTTTTCTCTAGGAATATACCCAGGAGTAGGTCATATGGTAATTCTATATTTCGATTTTTAAGGAGCTGCCCTACAGTTGACCATAGTGGCTGAACCAGTTTACATGCCCACCGACAGTGCAAGAAGGTTCCTTTTTCTCCATACCCTCTCCAGAAATTGTTTGTATAATTTTTAAATTTTAATTGGAGACTAATTACTTTAAAATATTATAGTGGTTTTTGTCATACATTGGCATGAATCAGCCATGGGTGTACATATATATGTTTTCCATCCCAAGCACCCCTCCCACCTCCCTCCCCATCTCATCCCTCTGGGTTATTCCAGTGCATCGGCTATGAGTGCCCTGTTTCATGCATTGAACTTGCACTGGTGATCTGTTTTACACATGGTATTATACATGTTGCAGTGCTATTCTCTCAAATCATCGCATCCTCGCTTTCTCCCACGGAGTCTAAATGTCTGTTATTTATATCTGTGTCTCTTCTGCTGTCTCACATATAGGGTCGTCATTATCATCTTTCTAAATTCCATATATATGCATTCATATACTGCATTGGTGTTTTTATTTCTGACATATTTC
Source organism: Antilocapra americana (assembly GCA_007570785.1). Taxonomy (NCBI): domain Eukaryota; kingdom Metazoa; phylum Chordata; class Mammalia; order Artiodactyla; family Antilocapridae; genus Antilocapra; species Antilocapra americana. The sequence continues at coordinate 215,716 of ML662466.1, forward strand.
AGTCTGTATAATAGGCTCCAGTTTCATTCACCTCATTAGAACTGATACAAATGCATTCTTTTCAATAGCTGAATAATATTCCACTGTGCATATGTACCAAAGCTTTTTTATCCATTCATCTGCCGAAGGACATCTAGGTTGCTTCCATGTCCTAGCTATTGTAAACAGCGGTGCGATGAACATTGGGGTACAAGTGTCTCTTTCAATTCTGGTATCCTTGGTGTGTATGCCTAACCATGGCATTGCTGCGTCGTATGACAGTTCTATTTCCAGTTTTCAAGGAATCTCCACACTGTTCTCCATAGTGGCTGTACTAGTATGCATCCTCACCCACAGTACAAGAGGGTTCCCTTTTCTTCACAACCACTCCAGCAATTATTGTTTGTAGACTTTTGAATAGCAGCCATTCTGACTGGCATGAGATGGTACCTCATTGTGGTCTTGATTTGCATTTCAAGATAATGACTGATGTTGAGCATCTTTTCATGTGTTTGCTAGCCATCTGTTCTTTTGAGAACTCTCTGTTTACTTCTTTGGCCCATTTTTTTTGATTGGGTCGTTTATTTTTCTGGAATTGGGCCTCAGGGGCTACTTGTATATTTTTGAGACTAATTATTTGTCAGTCACTTCATTTGCTATAATTTTCTCCCATTCTGAAGACTGTCCTTTCACCTGGCTTGTAGTTTGCTTCATTGTGCAGAAGCTTTTAATTTTAATTAGGTCCCATTTGTTTATTTTTGCTATCATTTACATTACTTTGAGAGGTGGATCATAAAGGACCTTGCTGTGATTTATGTCAGAGAGTGTTTTGCCTATCTTTTCCTCTAAGAGTTTTACAGTTTCTGGTCTTACATTTAGATTTTTTTGTGCTTTATTTATTTATTTTCTTTACATTATTGTGTTGGTTTTGCCATACATTGACATGAATCCGCCATGGGTATACATGTGTTGAAGAACAGTGTGGAGATTCCTTAAACTGGACATGGAACTGCCATATGACCCAGAAATCCTACTGCTGGGCATACACACTGAGGAAACCAGAATTGAAGGAGACACGTGTACCCCAATGTTCATCACTGCATTGTTTATAATAGCCAGGAGATGGAAGCAACCTAGATGTCCATCAACAGATGAATAGTTAAGAAAGCTGTGGTACATATACACAATGGAATATTACTCAGGCATTAAAAAAGAATACATTTGAATCAGTTCTACTGAGGTGGATGAAACTGGAGCCTGTTATACAGAGTGAAGTAAGCAAGAAGCAAAAACATTTAGATCTTTCATTCATTTTGAGTTTATTTTTGTGTGTGGTGTCAGAAAATGTTCTAGTTCCAGTTTTTCCAGCATCAGTTTTCCCAGCACCACTTGTTAAAGAGATTGTCTTTTCTCCTTTGTATATTTTTGTCACCTTTGGCGAAGATTTTGTCCATAGTGTGTGGATTTATCTCTGGGCTTTCTATTTTGTTCCATTGATCTATATTTCTGTCCTTGTGCCAGTATCATACTGCCTTGATGACTGTAGCTTTGTAGAATAGTCTGAAGTCAGGCAGGTTGATTCCTCCAATTCTATTCTTCTATCTCAACATTGCTTTGGCTATTTGAGTTTTTTTCTCTATTTCCATACACATTGTGAAGTTATTTGTTCTAGTTCTGTGAAAAATACCATGGGCAGCTTGATAGGGCTTGCACTGAATCTATAGATTGCTTTGGGTAGTATATTCATTTTCACTAAATTGATTCTTCCAATCCGTGAACATGGTGTATTTCTCCATCTCTTTGTGCCATCTTTGATCTCTTTCATCAATGTTTTAAAGTTTTCTATATATAGGTCTTTTGTCTCTTTATGTAGATTTATTCCTAAGTGTTTTATTCTTTGCATCACAATGGTGAAAGAGATTGTTTCCTTAATTTCTCTTTATGTTCTCTCATTGTTAGTGTATAGTAATGCAAAGGATTTCTGTGTGTGAATTTCATATCCTGCAACTTTACTATATTCATTGTTTAGCTCTAGTAATTTTCTGGTGGCGTCTTTAGGGTTTTCTTTGCAGAGGATCATGTCATCTGCAAACAGTGAGTGTTTTACTTCTTTTTCCAATCTGCGTTCCTTCTATTTCTCTTTCTTCTTTGATTGCTGTGGCTAAAACTTTCAAAACTATGTTGAATGGTAGTGGTGAGAGTGGGCACCCTTGTCTTGTTCCTGACTTTAGGGGAAATGCTTTCAATTTTTCACCATTTAAGATAATGTTAGCTGTGCTGTTTATCATATATGGCTTTTATTATGTTGAGGTGTGTTCCTTCTATGCCTGCTTTATGGAGGTTTTTTTTTTTATCATAAATGGATGTTAGATTTTGTCAAAGGGTGTCTCTGCATCTATTGAGATAATCGTGTGGGGATATTAAAGAATTCTTGCATCCCTGGGATAAAGCCTACTTGGTCATGATGTGTGACCTTTGTAATATGTTGTTGGATTATGTTTGCTAGAACTTTGTTAAGGATTTTTGCACCTATGTTCATCACTGAAATTGGCCTGTAGTTTTCTTTTTTCATGGCATATTTGTCTGGTTTTGGTATTAGGATGATGGTGTCCATACAGAATGAGTTTGGAAGTTTGCCTTCCTCTGAAATTTTCTGGAAGAGTTTGAGTAGGATAGGTGTTACTCTTTTCTAAATTTTTGATAGAATTCAGCTGTGAAGCCATCTGGTTCTGGGCTTTTGTTTGCTGGAAGATTTCTGATTATAGTTTCAATATCCATGCTTGTGATGGGACAGTTAAGATTTTCTATTTCTTCCTGGTTCAGTTATGGGAAGTTATACTTTTCTCAGAATTTGTCCATTTCTTCCAAGTTGTCCATTTTATTGGCATATAATTGCTGATGATTCTTTGTATTGCGGCATTGTCTCTTGTGATCTCTGAATTTTCATTTCAAATTTGGTCGACTTGATTCTTCTCCCTATTTTATTTGATGAGTCTGGGTAATAGTTTGTCTATTTTATTTATCTTCTCAAAGAACCAGCTTTTAGATTTGTTGATTTTTGCTATGGTCTCCTCTGTTTCTTCTTCATTTATTTATGCCCTAATTTTTATGCTTTCTTTCCTTCTACTAACCCTGAGGTTCTTCATTTCTTCTTTCTCTAATTGCTTAAGTTGTAGAGCAAGGTTATTTATTTGATTTTTCTCTTCTTTCTTGAGGTAAGCTTGTATTGCTATGAACCTCTCCCTTAGTACTGCTTTTACTGAATCCCATAGGTTTTGGGTTGTTGTGTTTTTATTTTCATTCATTTCTATGCATATTTTGATTTCTTTTGTGACTTGTTGGTTATTCAGAAACCTGTTGTTTAGTCTCCATATGTTTGTATTTTTATTAGGTTTTTTTTCCCCCTGTAGTTGACATCTAATCTTAGTGCATCATTATCAGAAAAAGTGAGTGGAATTATTTCAATTTTTTTGAATTTACCCAGGCTATATTTATGGCCCAGGATGTGATCTATCCTGAAGAAGGTTCTGTGTGCACTTTAGAAAAAGGTGAAATTCATTGTTTTGGGGTGAAATGTCTTATAGGTATCAGTTAGGTCTAACTGGTCCATTGGATCATTTAAAGTTTGTTTCCTTGCTAATTTTCTGTTTAGTTAATCTATCCATTGGTGTGAGTTGGGTATTGAAGTCTCCCACTTTTATTGTGTTATTGTTAATTTCCCCTTTCATACTTGTTAGCATTTGCCTTACGTATTGAGGTTCTCCTATGTTGGATGCATATATATTTATAATTGTTATATTTTCTTCTTGGATTGATCTTTTGATCATTATGTAGTGTCCTTCTTTGTCTCTTTTCATGGCCTTTATTTCAAAGTCTATTTTCTCTTATATAAATATTACTACTCCTGCTTTCTTTTGGTCTCCGTTTGCATGAAATATCTTTTTCAAGCCCTTCACTTTCAGTCTGTATGTGTCCTTTGTTTTGAGATAGGTTTGTTGCAGACAGCATATATAGGGGTCTTGTTCTTGTATCCATTCAACCAGTCTTTGTCTTTTGGTTGGAGCATTCAATCCATTTACATTTAAGGTTATTATTGGTAAGAATGATTCCCTTGCCATTTACTTTGTTGTTTTGGGTTCAAGATTATAAACCTTTTCTGTGTTTCCTGTCTAGAGAAGATCCTCTAGCATTTTTTCAAGAGTTGCTTTGGTTGTGCTGAATTCTCTCAGCTTTTGCTTGTCTCTAAAGCTTTTGATTTCTCCTTCATATTTGAATGAGATACTTGTTGGGAACAGTATTCCAGGTTGTAGGTTTTTCTCTTTCATTACGTTAAGTATGTCCTGCCATTCCCTTCTGGACTGAAGAGTTTCTACTGAAAGATCAGCTGTTATCCTTATGGGAATCCCCTTGTGTGTTATTTGTTGTTTTCCCTTGCTGCTTTTAGTATTTGCTCTTTCTGTTTTATCCTCATTAAGTTGATTAATATGTATCTTGGGGGTGTTTTGTCTTGGGTTTATCATGTTTGGAACTCTCTGTGTTTCTTTGACTTGGGTGGCTATTTCCTTCTCCATTTTAGGGAATTTTCAAGTATTATCTCCTCAAGTATTTTCTGATGGTCTTTCTTTTTGTCTTCTTCTTCTGGAACTCCTATGATTTGAATATTGGGGCATTTGACGTTATCCCAGAGGTCTCTGTGGTAGTCTTCGTTTCTTTTAATTCTTTTTTTCCCTCTCTGATTCATTTATTCCCACCATTCTATCTTCCACCTCACTTATTCTATCTTCTGCCTCAGTTATTCTACTGTTGGTTTCCTCCAGAGTGTTTTTGATCTCAGTTATTGCATTATTCATTATTGATTGACTCAGTTTTATTTCTTCTAGGTCCTTGTTAAACATTTCTTGCCTCTTCTCAATCCTTGTCTACAGACCATCTGTAACACTGTTTTGTCTTCAAGGTTTTGGATCATTTTTACTATCATTATTCTGAATTATTTTTCAGATAAACTCCCCATCTCCTCCTGTTTTGTTTGGTTTGGTGGACATTTATCATGTTCCTTTACCTGCTGACTATTTCTCTGTCTTTTCATCTTGTTTGGATTGCTGTGTTTTTGGGTGGAATTTCTGTATGCTGGTAGTATGTGGCTCTTCTTCATTGTAGAGGTTCCTCCCCGTAGGTGGGCTTGGACAAGTGTGTTTTTATTTTCAGGAAACCTTGTCAAGGTTTCTTGGTTAGGGAAGCTTGCATCTGTGTTCTGGTGGGTGAAGACAGTTCTCCTCTCTCTGGAGTGCAATGAAGTGTCTAGTAGTGAGTTTTAGGTGTCTACGGGTTTGGTGTGGCTTTTGGTCACCTGTGTTTTAATGCTCACAATTATGTTTCTGTGTTATTTGACAATTATCTTGATATGTCTTGCTCTGAAACTTGTTGGCTCTTGGGTGGACTTTGGTTCCAGTGTCCATGTGGAGGCTTTTGGGTGAGCTCTTGTCAATTAATGTTCCCTGGAGTCGGGAGTTTTCTGGAGTTCTCAAGTTTTAAATTTAAGTCTCCTGCCTCTGGCTTTCAGTCTTATTCTTACAGTTGTCTCAAGACTTCTCCATTCATACAGCACTGATGATGAAACATCTAGGTTAATTGTGAAAAGATTCTCCACAGTAAGGGACACCCAGAGAGGTTCACAGAGTTACATGGAGAAGAGAAGAGGGAGGAAGGAGATAGAGGTGACCAGGAGGAGAAGAGGTGGAATCAAAAGGCGAAAGAGCAGTTTAGCAATTAATCAATTCCCTTATGTGCTCTCCATAGTCTGGAACACTCAGAGAGGTTCATGGAGTTCCATAAAGAGAAGAGGGAGGAAAGAGAAGTGAATCAGGAGGAGAAGAGGGGGAATCAAAAGGAGAGAGATCTCGCCAGTAATCAGTTCCTCAAGTGTTCTCCACAGTCTGGAACATTCAAAAAGATTCACAGAATTGGGTAGAGAAGAGAAAGGGAGAGGCAGGAAATAGAGGTGACCTGGGGGAGAAAAAGGAGAGTCAAAAGGGAGAGAGAGGAATCAAGCCAGTAATCATGCTCCTAAGTAAAAATGGGTACTGGAAATTGGATTCTTATAGGTACAAAATTGATAACAAAAACCAATAGGCAAAGATTAAAAATCTAGAATAGAAGTTAGAGTCTCAAAAATACAATATTAAAAACAAAAATCAAAACAATTATTTAAAAAACATGAAACTTGCTTTAAAAATAGTAAATTTTTTGCAAGATAATAGTAGGTTATAAAAGTGAAAATTAAAGGAGTAATAAAGAACCAAAACATTAATAGTAAAATATATCTAGGAATTTCTCTGAAACTCTTGAGGGCAGTGTGGGGTCAGTTCAATTTCAGATAGTTCTTTGTTCTAGCTTATACTTATTCCCAGGATCTATAGATCCCTTCCTATGTAGTCAGTGGTAGCTACAGGGTTTTAATGTGTTGCACTTGTCCCTTTCAGAGCAGTTCCCTCTTCTTTGTTTATTTTTGTCTTTCTCTTTATGCAAGTCTCCTCAGTGTCTAATTGCTGCCCTGACACAAAGGGGCCAAGGTGGTCACTTATTTAGACTCAGGTGCTCAGTTGGGCTATGGAGAGTGAGGAACACTGCAAACAAATATCACTGGCCTGTTTCGGGTGTGCTTGCAGTGTCTGGGCCACACTGGGTTTACCCCACTCACAGCATGTGTGCTTTCCCAGTCTACACTGCTCAGGCTCCAGGTTGCTCTGCAGGGGAACTGTCTAAAGCCAGCCCTTGGTTGTGTACACCTCCCAGGTCTAAGCCACTCAGGTTCAGGTTCTCAGGTACTCTACAAAGGCGCAGACTTGGTTGGGCCTGTGATTTGTGTCCTTCTCAGGTCCAAGCAGCTCAGGCAACCAGGAGCTTTGCAAGCGTACTCTTCCAGCTGGGTGGTGCATCTTATCACCTCCCCAGTCCCAGTCCCTCATTTTCCTGGGTATGCCACAAGAGTGACTTCTCTGGTGTGCTATGTGTCTCCTCTGGAAAGCTGATCTCTGAGGGCAATCCTCCTGGCTGATGTCAACCGTGCAGGATCCCGGGAAGACTTTGTTAGTACTGGGAGTCTGCTCACAGTTTGGTAGAGGATGCCATCTCTGAAGCCGAGATTGCCCCTTCCCCTCCAGCTTCAGCTGTCGCCCACCTGCCTCTCCACCTCTAGTGGGGACAGGGCCCAATCCACAGCCGTCCAGCTCTCCTCTGGTATTCACTCAATCCTTTGTTCTGTGAGCAGGCCAGGCTGTGCCTCAGAGCTTTTCGTGGGAAAGTTCTCTCTCTTTTTTCTCTCCCTGGCTCTCCCACACTTCGGGATGCTGTCTCACCTTAACTCCCTCAGATTACCCTCAGGGCATTCAGGCCCGGTCCCCACTCATGCATGCAGCCTGTACCTTCCTGTTCAGCTCCCGCTTTCTGCTGGCAGGTGTGGCTACCTCTCTGTTAGGAGTCATGGCTAAGCATGTAATCTGTGGGTTCTAATAGTTGTTGTTGTTCCTCCTGCTTATGTTGCCCTCTGAGATTCCAAATCTCCCCACAGACCAGCCGGTGAGAGGGTTTCCTGGTGTTAGGAAACTTCTCCTTCATGACTCCCTCCCAGGAATGGGTCTCCATCCCTAACTGGTTTGTCTCCCTTTTTTCTTTTATATTCTGTCCTACCTCTTTTCCAAGAGAATGGGCTGCCTTTCTGGGTGCCTGATGTCCTCTGCCAGCATTCAGAAGTTGTTTTGTGGAATTTGCTCAGTGTTCAAGTGATCTTTTGATGAATTTGTGGGGGAGAAAGTGGTCTCCCTGTCCTATTCCTCCACCATCTTAGGACTGCCTATTTTTGACTTTTAAAAAACTGCCATACTGTTCACCACAGTGGCTGTACCAATTTATGTGCCCACTGACACTGCAAGATAGTTCCCTTTTCTCCACATCCTCTCCAGAATTATTGTTTATAGAATTTTTGATGATGGCTATTGTGACTGGTGTGATACCTTATTGTTGTTTTGCTTTGCATTTCCTTTATAATTAGTGATGTTGAGCTCCCAGAGTCCTCCAATCACAGCTCTAGAGACGTGTCCCCATTGGCTTTACAGGGCTGACCAAGTTTATGGCTGACTTATCTGTTTGGAGTCCCAGGTGCAGTCCCTCCCCATCCTGGCTTTATCTTTGCCCATCATGGTGATATCTGCTCCCCACTTTTTTTCCCCTCTGTGTATGTATATATATATATTTGAGGGGAAAGTAAAAGGCTTCTTGAAAAGTACATGTGGAAAAGCACACAGATGAACTCAGAGAGAACTACTACCACGACCAACCCCGCATTCTTTCAATCACACCCTCTAGCTTCCTAGAGTTTTTCTTGGTTAGTTAAATTTCTTATTTTAAGTGACCTTTGTTCAGAAGCTAAAAACAGGGAATTTATATAATTTCCTGTGCAGTAGTGTAAACTTCCTACATGGCAAAAATTAAAAAAAACAGGAATTATAAAGTCACAACTGAGAAATATTTGGAAGATACCTGACAAAGGATTCATTTACCTAATCAATGCAGAGTTCAAAATCAAAACTTAAAATAAGAAAAGAATATGAAAAGCCCAATAGAAGACAAAGATGAAGTATAGGTAACAAAGAAACACAAATTACCCAGAAAAAGGAAAAAGAAACACAACTTTCAAAAAACAGAGGAAAATGTTGAACCTAACTGGTAATAAAAGAAATACAAACCAAAACAATAATGGAAAATTACTTTTTACCATGCACAATGGCAAAAATCCATTGAGAAAGTCGAAAGCTAGCAATTTTTTCCTCCAAATTCAGGATGAGGGTTTGGAAAATGAGTTGTCATGAATTGCTATGAAAGCATAAATTATGCAACTTTCTGAGGGATAATTTGAAAATATCTAGTCAATTTATAAATGCATGGAGCCATTTAGCAAGACCCTGATTGGAATTTACATTGCAAAAATATTTATGCAATTTCACCAAGATTATGTATATGATGTTCACTACAACATTTCCCGCCACCCCTCCCCCCATCATCCTAGAAAATCTCTTTGGGCCCCTTCCCGACACTGCCTTTTCCCCATGCAATACCTGTTCTCAGTTCTATCAGTACAGGTTAGTTTTCCCTCGTCTAGAACTTCCTATAAATGGAGGCTACAGTAGGTATACATGTAGTTGCTTTATAATGTTGTGTTACTTTCTAGAGTACCGCAAAGTAAATCGGCTGTGCAATTGTGTGTGTGTGTGTGTGTGTGTGTGTGTGTGTGTGTGTGTGTGTGTGTATGTATGTACATATAACCACTTTTAAAAATTTCCTTCCCATATAGGTCACCACAGAGCATTGAGGACACTTACCTGTGCTACACAGATGGTTCTCATTAGTTATGAAGGCATTATTCTCCAAAATATACAAAGAGCTCATTAAGTAAACAAAGTAAGAATCACATATCAGAACCAAAGTCTATGTTGGGCATTAAAATAGCAGAAAAGTTGATTTTATACTAAAAGAACTAGCACACCCTCTTCTTTTTTTTCTCCCTGTCCCAGAAACTCAGAATTCTGAGCCAATGATCAGATGAAACCATCGGTGATTTTTTATTTTTATTTTTCTGAAAACTTTATATTTTCTCTTACAAGCATGTATTGATTTTAGATAGAGTAATACAGCGTATTTTTCAACATGTAAAATATACATATGGATTTTATAAACTATATTCATAAGCATTCTTCTATTTCTCCATGAGAGGGCAGAATAAGCACAGTAAATATTTATTGATACAGACATGTACTCTGGGGAGTCCCTTGGACTGCAAGGAAATCAAACCAGTCAATCCTAAAGGAAATCAGTCATGAATATTCATTGGAAGACTGATACTAAAGCTGAAACTTCAATACGTTGGCCAACTGATGCAAGGAACTGACTCATTGGAAAAGTCCCTGATGCTTGGAAAGATTGAAGGCAGGAGGTGAAGGGGAGATGACAGAGGATGAGATGGTTGGATGGCATCATCAACTTGATAAACATGAGTTTGAGCAGCCTCTGGGAGTTGGTGATGGACAGGGAAGCCTGGCGTGCTTCAGTCCATGGGGTCGCAAAGAGTCAGACAAGACTGACTGACTGAACTGAACTGACTGACATATACATATAAAATCCTAATACAGTCTCAAAATGGACATACTATCCCAAGAAAGTTATACTACACAAGTTTTCATAATGTATCTGGGGAAATAACCCAGATGAATCCCTCTATGTATGGTTAAAAGGTTACAAGAATCTGTACAGATGCAACAATAAGCACATTTGAGTCAACATGCATAGACCGAGAGATGATCATACTATGTGAAGTTAGTCACACAGAGAAGGACAAATATCAAATGATATCACCTAAGTATGAAATCAAACATATGACACAAATGAACGTATGTATGAAATAGAAACACTTTCGTGGACATAGAGAACAGATTTGTGATTTCAAAGGCAGAGAGAGCAGGGAAACCTCTTACACTGTTGGTGGGAATGCAAACTGGAACAGCTACTATGGAGAACAGTGTGGAGATTTAAAAACTGGAAATAGAATTGTCATACAACCCAGCAATCCCACCGCTGGGCATATACACCAAGGAAACCAGAATTCTAAGAGTCACATGTGCCCCAATGTTCATTGCAACGCTGTTTACAATATCAGGACATGAAAGCAACCTAGATGTCCTTCAGCAAGAGAATGGATAAGAAAGCTGTGGTACTTGTACACAATGGAATATTACTCAGCTATTAAAAACAATGCATTTGAATCAGTTCTAATGAGGTGGATAAAACTGGAGCCTATTATACAGAGTGAAGTAAGTCAGAAAGAAAAACACCAGTGGAGTATATTAATGGATATATACGAAATTTAGAAAGATGGTAACGATGACCACATATGCAAGGCAGCAAAGGAGACACAGATATAAAGAACAGACTTTTGGACTCTGTGGAAGAAAGCCAGGGTGGGATGATTTGAGAGACTAGCATTGAAATGTGGATTACCATATGTGGAATAGATCATGAGTTCAACTCTGATGCATGAAACAGGGCACTCAAAGCTGGTGCACTGGGAAACCCGGAGGGAAGGGATGGGATGGAAGGGGCTTTCAGGATGGGGAACACATATAAACCCATGGCTAATTCATGTAAATGCGAGGCAAAAAACCACCACAATATTGTAAAGTAATTAGCCTCCAATTAAAATAAATAAATAAATTAAAAAGACCCATATATATGCTGTCTATGAGAGGGTAACAGGCAGGAAGGCCAGGGGTCTCCAAATGGAGGAAATAGGCTGCAAGTGTCAGGCATTTTGTAAATTTTCTCTTCTAAGCAGTGGGAAGAAACAAACTAGTGTTGCATTTTCCCCACTTCTCTACACAAATTTAAAGAGAGGTTTCTCTTAAAATTCTGTGTTGCCATAATGACAGCTGGCTCTACCTGAACTTAACTTTTCTCAAACCTTGAGCTAACCAATACATTTCTCTTATGGAAATGTTTGTCTTAAGCTATGTTAATGTGCTATGCATTTACCCCAAACCCTGTCCTCAAGTCAGTTCCATCTAAAGAACTGACTTGAGAATGTTATATTCACACATTGTTCTCTTAATCCATGTTAATGAAACTATAAACTATATATTTGTATGGGAATCTGCCTTTCTTCAAGATTCATGTCAATTGTTTTATGGCCCAGGATGGCTCACCTGTGCCAAGATTATCTCAAAATGCATCTTGTGGGTGAGAGGCCTGGTGCTATTCTCTGATTTTGAGACATTTCTTTTCTTTAATTAGCAGACTGCTAGCAGCTATATAACGTCAAGCTAAAGACTAGCAGGGGGTATTCTTTCTGCCCCCTTCTGATGTCTATGTCATAAGCTCTCTCTATCTCTTTTATACTTTAATAAAACTTTATTACACAAAACTCTGAGTGATTAAGCCTCACCTCTGGCCCCAGATTGAATTCTTTTCCTCTGGAGGTCAAGAATCGTGGCATCTTTTGTGGTTCACGAACAACCTTTCATGTACAAGAAACCCACTTCAGACTTAAAGACACATAATCGAATGAAAGTGAGAGGATGGAAAAATATATTTCAGTGCAAATAGGAAGAAAAAGAAAGATGGAGTAGCAATCCTCATATCAGCCAATATAGACCTTAAACAAAAGAAGATTATAAGAGATAAGGAAGGACTCTACATAATGATCAAGGGATGAATCCAAGACATAACAACTGTAAATATTTATGCACCCAACTTAGGAGCACATCAATACATAAGAAAAACACCAAGAGACATGACAATAGAAATTGAGAGAAACACAATCATAGTAGGAGATGTCCACCCACATCAATGGACAGATCATCAAAACAGAAAATTAATAAGGAAACACAATTCTTAAATGACACATGAGATGAGATGGATCTCAGTGATATCTTCAGGATATGACACCAAATTCAGGAGAATACACCTTCTTCTCAAGTTCACATGCAACATTCTCCAGGATAGACTACATCTTGGATCACAAATCAAACCTCAGTAAAATTAAGAAAACTGAAATCATATCAAGCATTTTCTCTAATCAGACTATGAGACTAGATATCAATTACAGGAAAAAAAACGTAAGAAACATAAACACGTGGAAATTAAACAACATGTTTTTAAATAGCCAACAGTTTACTGAAGAAATCAAAAGGGAAATGAAAATTGTCTAGAAACAAGTAACAATGAAAATATGACCACTCAAAACCTACGGGATGCAGCAAAAGTGGTTCTAAGAGGGAATTTTATAGCAATACAATCCTAACTCAAAAAAACAAGAAAAACATCAAATTTACAACCTCAATTTACACCTAAAACAACTGGAAAAGAAGAACAAAAAGCAAACACAAAAATTAGCAGAAGGAAAGAAATCATAAAATCCGAGCAGAAATAAATGAAAACAAAATGAAAGAAACAATAGTAAAGATAAAACTAAAAGCTGGGTTCTCGTTACCATCTTTCTAAATTCCATATATATGCATTAGTATACTGTATTTTTGTTTTTCCTTCTGGCTTACTTCACTCTGGATAATAGGCTCCAGTTCCATCCACCTGAGTAGAACTGATTCAAATGACTTTTTTTTTTTAATGCTGAGTAATATTCCAGTGCGTATATGTACCACAGCTTTCTTATCCATTGGTCAGTTGGTGAGCATCTAGGTTGCTTCCATATATGGAATTTAGAAAGATGGTAACGAGAACCCTGCATGGGAGACGGCAAAAGAGATGTAGATGTATAGAACAGTCTTTAGGATTCTACGGGAGAGGGCAAGGGTGGGATGATATTGAAGAATGGCATTGAAACATGTAAATTATCATATGTGAAATGAATCGCCAGCCCAGGTTTGATGCATGATACAGGGTGCTCAGGGCTGGTGCACCAGGATGACCTAGATGGATGGAATTGGGAGGGAGGTGGGAGGGGGATTCTGGAAGGGGAACACATGTATACCCATGGCAGATTCATGTCAATGTATGGTAAAACAACACGATAATGTAAAGGAAAAAATTAATTAATTAATTAAAGGATAAAAAATAAAAAATAATAAAAAAATAAAAAAAAAACTGAAGAAAAAAATCAACTAAAAGCTGGTTCCTTGAGAAGACAAACAAAATTGACAAACCTTTAGCCAGACTCATCAGGAAAAAAAGAGAGAAGGATCAAATTAACAAACTTAGAAATGAAAAAGAAGTTTCCACAGCCAATGCATAAATACAAAGGATTATAAGACACTATTATGAACAACTCTATGGCAACAAAATGGATAACCTGGAAGAAATTGACAGATTCTTAGAAAAGCTCAATCTTCCAAGACAGAACCAAGAAGAAATAGAAATTTTGGAGAACCCAATTACAAGCTCTAAATTGAAGCTGTGAGCAAAAATTTCCGAAAAGACAAAAGCCCAGGAGCAGATGGCTTCACAGGTGAATTCTATCAAACATTTAGAGATGAGCAAATGCCTATCCTGGGAAACACTTTCAAATTGTAGAGGAAGGAGCACTTCCAACCTCATTCAATGAGGCTACCATCATCCTGATACCAAAACCAGACAATGACAAGACCAAAAATGAAAGCTACATGCCAGTATCACTGATGAATACAGATGCAAATAATCCTCAACAAACTTAGCAAACAGAATTCAAAAACACACTAAAAAGGTCCTACACCATGATCAAGTTGAATTTATTCCAGGGATGCAAGGATTCTTCAATATATGCAATTCAATCAATGTGACAGATCATATGAACCAATTGAAAGATAAAAATCATATGATAACCTAAATAGATGCAGAAAAAGTCATTAAATTTAAAAATTAAAATTATTAAATTAAAAATAAAATGTAAAAAGAAATAAGCTAAAAAAAGGGGAAAAAAGTTGAAATGGCTAGTATGTCCATCAAATAAAACATGCAATGCAATATTATTTGGCCATCAAATGAATGGTGTTCTTATACATGCTATAACACACTATATCTCTGAAATGATTACATTAATTAAAAGAAACCAGGAACAAAAGGCTGCCTATTGCATTATTTCATTCATGTGAATAAATATGTCCCAAGTGGATGTCAGATGAAGGGGGAAATGGAAAATGTCTGCTAACTGGACAATATTTTCCATTGGAGTGGTGAAAATACTCTAGAATGAGGCAGTGGCTACGGTTATGCAACCTATGAATAAGTTACAAATCAGTGAATTATACAGTTTAACTGGTAAATTCATGTTACATGAACATGTAAATAAATCAAAGGTTTTTCTAAAAAATACTACTGAACTTCTATGTCCAGGAATATTATCCTTCAAAATAAAGGAGTAGATAACCTCATATAAACAAAAAATTAGAGAATTTATTCTCAGAACATATCTAGTCTGTAAGAAATGCTAAAAAAAGTTGTTTACACAGGATAATATGATATTGAGGAAAACTATGAGTTAATATAGAGTGTCATGTTGAAGTCTGACAGAAAACAACACAATTCTTGAAAGCAATTACCCTTCAATGAAACAATAAATTAAAAAATAGATGAAGGCAAAGTGAATGAAGGGTTTTTCTTATTATTAATTGGTAAAAGACAAATGCTTGTTTGGGTTTCTCCATCTTTACTTTTCACTGATTATGAAGCTTCATAATTAAAGTGGATTTCATGTATACAAGATACATTTTGGCTCGACAGTAAAGAATCTGCCTGCAATGCAGGAGCCATAGCAGTCACAAATTTCATCTCTGGGTCAGGCAGATCCCCTGGAGGAGAAAATGGCAACACACTCAGTATTCTTGCCTGGAGAATGGCCATGGACAGAGGAGACTGATGTGCTTATATTCCAAGGGGTGTCAAAGAGCTGGACACGAATGAGCAACTAAACAACAACAGGCACACCTTCTTACTAGGAACTCTGAAAACATGAGAAATAGATGAGAAAATTCTCAGCCTAAACAAAGTGAAATAAAATGCTTAGATAGTAGAGCTGAATTATAAAAAGCCTAGACACAGGAGCTGAAGTATAAAAGATTTTAAGTAATAAAATATCTCAAAACAGTAGCGTGAACAGTGTGCTCCATGAAAGAGAGAGGAATAATGTTTAATACCCACTCAATAGGGAAACTTTCTAGTTACGTTAATAAATTAAAGTAAATAAAAATGTCCAGAAAATAAACATAGTATAAAGTCTATTGATCATTTTATATATAATTAAGACTGTAAAACTGTAAGGGGATTTTTTTAGAAAAAACATCCACTAAAGACAGCTTTAGCAGCCCCAATTAACATAATTTTATTTTCTCCATAGTCTCAAATAACTGACAAGAATGAACTTCACTTTACAACACAGTTTTCAAATTCAGCAGGATATTTTATGTTCATATATAAGAAGATTTTGTAATTTTCAAGCTAAAAAAGTTTATACCTTGTTTCACTGAATTAGACATAAATAAAAGCACATTGACAATCTTCGTGGTATCACTGTGTATTTGGAATCAACTGTTTGAATGTGGGATGTGTATTGGGATGTTCCCTCAGGGACTGCAGGCTGTGGCAGGAAGTGATCTCAATGCCTACCAAACCATTAAGGATGCTCTGTAGAATGGAGCAGTGGTAACCATGGCAGGCTCTGTTGGCAACAACTGTTTAGCAGGGTCTTCTCTTAATTAAATCCCTCATAGAAGACGATGATTTTTTAAAGAGAAATACTGAAACTGTGGCCAAATGAAATTAGTGTGCATATGTATTTATATACATATTTTAAAACTTTGTACCTTGTGAATAATAAATACAAAACCTGACATAAATGACAACAAACTTCTACAATTTAAGCCAACTGAATTTAGTTTTGCAGGGGAGAAATATTTAGTTACTGGCATTATTTTATAATACTGGAGTATGGAGATGGTAATAAAAACAGAACCAGCTTTCCCTTGGTTTTATTATTGAAATAAAACTCTTTGTGGGCAATGTCCCCCCCCCCCCAGCACGGTATTGCCTACACTGGATGAGGGCCACTCCCCCTACCCTGCCTTTGGAAGGCCACTGCTCCATTCTAAATTCCTTAGTTAAAAAAGGGCCTAATCAATATTGGTTTTGTGACCTCCAAGAAATGCAATTATTTTCCTTCCTTTCCTCCCTTCTACTTCCCCTCTCTTTCCTTTTCTTTCTTTTTATACAACTGTTGAAGTTTGCTTCCAATTTATTTTTATTACAAAAGACTGGCTGTATTCTCCAAGTTGTACAATACATCCTTGAGCTCATCTTACATCTAACACATTGTGCCTCCCACTCCCCAACCTCTGTACTGCCCATCCCTCTCCCTCCTCTCTGCTGGTAACCAGTAGATTGCTCTCTATATGTGTGAGACTCTATTTTTTTTATATTCCATACTTTGTGGTATTTAAAGATTCTATAAGTGATACCATAGACTATTTTTCTTATTTTACTTTAGTATTGTACCTTCCATGTTGTAGCAAATGCCATTATTTCATTATTTTTATGATTGAGGAGCATTCCATAGGTCTTCCTTGGTGGCTCATGGGCAAAGAATCTGCCTGTTAAGAAGGCGATGTGGGTTCAATCTCTAGGTAAGGAAGATACCTTGGAAAAGGAAATGGGAACCCACTGGAGTATTCTTGCCTCTAAAATTCCATGGACAGAGGAGCTTGGAGGGGTAGATTCCAAAGAGTCACGAAGAGGGGACATGAATTAGTGACTGAAACACAACGAGTGTCCCAATAGTACACATATACCACATTTTTATCCATTCATCTATGATCTGATGGACACTTAGCTTGTTTCCATGTCTTGGTTAATGGTATGCTTCAACGAACATTGGGGTACATGTGTTTTTTTTTTTTTATTAAAATTGTGTTTGTTTTTAATATGTAGACAAGAATGACATTGCTAGATCTTGTGTTGTTTCATTTTTAGTTTTCTGAAAAAATATCCATACTGAATACCACCATTATTTTACTCCTAAGGACTACCTTTTAGAAAGCAATTTTTAGTTTTTGAGGGTTACTTGCTGATATCACGTCTTGAGGTGTGATAAACACTATGATGAGGTAGGTGCCACAGGGGGGACTAATTTGTATGCCTTTCAGCAAATGGCACTGCTACCCCACACATGACGGGGCTCCCCAGCTAGGTTCCCACCTCTGCACTCACACACCAGAAACACTAAGTCCTCTTGCTCTTCTCCCATGGGAAGTAGGGAAGTATGTCTTTGGGGCTCAGTATGGAACCAGTTCTTTCCCTATCTTCTGGTGAATTGGACCTCTGGCCCCATCTCCAATTCCACAGGGCCCATCCCCCTCCCTCCTCATACTTTTATCCCTTCCCTACCCTCTCTGTCCCCCACTATCAGAGAGCTCAGAGACACATGTAATTCCACATCAGGTTGATTTTATTTTAATTTCATTATTAATGTATGATGTTTGTATAAGATTCAACAACTGTACTGTTGGCCATTTCTCAGAGTTGAGACCCCCATAGATTTCTGAAGTTTCTAGACATGCTCTGAAGTCACTGGTTGCCCAATGGTCTAGCTGGAATGGCAGAGGTCTCCATGATTCCTGGAAACTCCTCTGGTTCATTCTGATTCAGCTCTTCATTCACCTTGGAACAATAGCTACAGAGGTTTGAGACTCTGATGTACTTCAATTTCTTTGTGATGGGAGTTTTCTGATAAGGTTCCTTGGTCAGCTTTTCTTGAATGTGCTTATTCACCCTGGGGGTTGCCCTGGAGCATAGAAGGACATTGGTGCTGGGAAAAGGGTGAATATTAATGGGAACAATGGCTTAAGCAGAAATGTGTGGGCGTAAGAGGGGTATGTGCCAGGTAAGGACAGAGGAGGTGGTCTTAAGGGGTGGTGTCAATGGGCAAGAGGAGCTTGGGTGGGTTCATCTCACCTTGACACTGCTTTTGGACCTCAGTTGATAGGAAGTCTTTACATTTTCTTCCTGGCTGTATGGAGTCAGCTGTTCTGGAACAGCTCTAGAGTTTTATGGCTTCCCAGAGTCACCTTAGTCCTTTTGAAGACTTGCAGTGGTCTGCTCCAGAGCCTCTGAACACCCCTATATATACCCGTCCACAGGGCGCCACATCCTTATGCTTTATGAGGTCTTCAAGTCACTCCCTCAGCCAATGGTGGCCCTTGGTGAGCCTTGACATTACAAACACTCATCCTGACAACTCTAGGGGATGATAGGGAGCAACTCAATGACTTGGTCGGATAAATAAGGCATTTTTAATGTCCCTTAAGAGCCTAGAAACTCAACTTCCATAGTCATTTCTCTAAGTCAACTCTGATGGGTCATATGACAGGGAGAGTGTGTCTTCTCCAAACCTTACCTCACAGTCACACTATTTAGGCTTTCATTCGGTTCCCTCTCATCTTTTACCATTATGTAATTTTTAATATCTTGCCTAAAATCCATCCATGATAAGTAGCCTGTGTTGAAGTTTTTGTGGAAATGTGAATTATTCCACTTTCCTCCTACAAGGTGGTCTCAAAGCAAACTAAAGACCGTTTCATTCTGGGCCACCTACCATAAACCCTTTCCATCCCTCTTTCTTTTCTCAGTGTTCATGTAGCTCTCCTCAGTTTCCTAGTTTCCAGCCTGAAACCCCTGTCTTCATGCTGTGGACTGCACTGAACACACTTGCCCTTGGTCCACTAGGAGTGTCTTGTTTCAAGTCTAGGGCTCATGATCACCTCACTTGGTGTAATACCGAGGCTTGCTTTTTAACAGTTCGATGGGGATAAGGCAGATAGATGCATGCTTCAGGTTGTGCTGGGTGATCCCAAGAAGTAAATGACCACCTTCGACTGATTAGTATTCCCAGGAAGGGGTGGAGCTTGCCCAGAGGTGTGTGAGCCTCGTGTGCAAAGATCTTCTCAACATATGCCCTCAAAAATTCCTTTTCTCATTTTGTTTCCCTGCTGGCACCTCCACTGGAGCTTACCGCACAGTTGAGAACATGGTGGAATTCATTTCCATGAATACCTACCACAAACATCCATGTTCTTGGAGGAAACACTGAGTAATCACATCCTGTCCATCTGGTTCCCAATGTCTCTCATAGAGGTGGTTGGCTCTGGAGGAAACGGCAATGAGCTGTGGGCTTAGGAAAAACCTAAGAATCTAACAAGAACCTAAGGAAGGCAACAATGCAAAAAAAGAATGGACAAAGGATTTGCACAGGAAATTCACCCCCCAAATATATATATATATATATATATATACACAATACATACAGAAGGCAACTAAGCACACACAGCACACCAAAATTATTTCTCTAATGAGAGAATAGAGAAGAACAGTGGGATGAGTATGTGAAAAACTTTGAACTTTCATGCACTGCTTATAGACAATACAAAATGGGACAACCTCAGTGGAAACCACTTTGGAAGTTGCTTCAAAAGTTAAACATTGGGTTACCACATGACCAGCAATCCTACTCCTAGGTTTATACCAAGGAGAATGGAAAAAAAAAACACGGTTTACCCAAGGACTTGCACATGAATTTTCATAGCAGTCTTATTTCTAATAGTCAAATAATTGAGATGAACAAGATGAAAAAACAAAGCTGGAGTTGCAGTCCTCATATCAGAAAATATAGACCTTCAAATAAGAATACTGCATGAGATAAAGAAGGACATTACCATAATGATCAATGATAAATGTAAGAGGAAGACATGAAAAGTGTAAATATCTTCACCCATCGTAGGAGCACCTTAATACCTAAAACAAACACTAAGAGACATAAAAAGAGAAACTGAGAGTAACACAATCAAAGTAGGAGACTTTCACACCCCATTCACACCAATGGACCAATCATCAAAATTAATAAGGAAACATATCTTAAATGATACATTAGATGAAATGGATTTCAGTGGTATCTTCAGGACCTGCCAAATGCAGAAGACTACATCTTCTCAATTGCACAGGGAATATTCTCCAGGATAGACCACATCTTGGGTCACAAATCAAACCTCAGTAAAATTAAGAAATGAAATTAAGCATCTTCTCTGACCAAAGCACCATGAGACTAGATATCAATGACAAGGAAAACACTCTAGGAAACATAAACACATGGAGATTAAACAACACATTTCTAAATAATCAACAGGTTAGTGAAGAAATCAAAAGGGAAATTAAAAATTTTCTAGAAAAAAATGACAATGAAAATGCAACTCAAAACCTATGGGAAGTAGCAAAAGCATTTCTAAGAGGGAAGTTTATAGTAATACAACACTATCTTAAAAAACAAGAAAAACATCAAATTGACAACCTAACTATATGCCCAAAACAACTGGAAAAAGAACAAAAACATACTCCAAAATTAGTAGAAGGAAAGGAATCTTAAAAATCTGAGGAAATGAAAGAAAAAGAAATGAAGCAAGTAAAGATTAATAAAACTAAAGCTGGTTATTTGAGAAGAAAAGCAAAATTGACAAACCTTTAACTAGTGTCATAAAGATAAAAAGAAGAATCAAACCAACAAAATTAGAAATAAAAAGGAGAGGTCACAACAGCTGCTGCTGCTGCTAAGTCATGTCAGTCATGTCGACTCTGTGCGACCCCACAGAGGGCAGCCCATCAGCCTCCTCTGTCCCTGGGATTCTCCAGGCAATAATACTGGAGTAGGTTACCATTTCCTTCTCCAATGCATGCATGCTAAGTTGCATACATAGGATTATAAGACACTATTATGAACAACTCT
>ML662466.1:236999-290161 GCA_007570785.1 Antilocapra americana
GCTAAGTTGCATACATAGGATTATAAGACACTATTATGAACAACTCTATGGCAATAAAATAGATAACCTGGAAGAAATGGACAGATTCTTAGAAAAGCTCAATCTTCCAAGACTCAACCAGGAAGAAACAGAAGTTATGAACAACCTGATTACAAGCTCTAAATCAAAGCTGTGATCAAAATATCTCCCAAAAGACAAAAGCCAAGGAGCAGATGACTTCACAGGTGAATTCTATCAAATATCTAGAGATGAGCTAATGCCTAGCCTCTAAAACTCCTTCAAAAAGTTGCAGAGGAAGGAACACTTCCAAACTCATTCTAAGAGGCCACTATCACCCTGATACCGAAACCAGACCAAGACAACACCAAAAAAGAAAACTACAGGTCAATATCACTGATGAGCATAGATGCAAAAGTCCTCAACAAACTTTTAGCAAACAGAATTCAAAAACACATCAAAAAGGTCAAACACCATGATCAAATTGGGTTTATTCCAGGGATGCAATGATTCCTCAATATATGCAAATCAATCAATGTGATACACCATATTGACCGATGGAAAGATAAAAATCATATGATCATCCCAATAGATGCAGAAGAAGCCTTTGACAGAATTCAGTACCCATTTATGATGAAAATTCTTCAAAAAATGGGTGCAGAAGGAACCTACCTCCACATAGTAAAGGCCATATGTGATAAGCCCACAGTGAACATTATTCTTAATGATGAAACACTGAAAACGTTTCCCTTAAGATCAGGAACAAGACCAGGGTGTCCACTTTCACCATGATTGTTCAACATAGTCCTAGATACAACAATCAGAGAAGAAAAAGAAATCAGTGACAGAACAGAAAAGAAGAAGTAAAGCTCTCACTGTTTGTGGATGACATGATAGTATACATACAAAGCCCTAAAGATACTATCAGAGAATTACTACAGATTATCAATGAATTTAACACAGTCATAGGATACAAAATCAATACACAGAAGTCACTTGCATTCCTATATACTAACAATGAAAAATGAGAGAGAGCAATTAAAAAATTAATTCCATTCTCCATTGGAACAAAAAGAATAAAGTATCTAGGAAAAACTTACCTAAGAAGACAACTCTATATAGAAAACTATAAGACACTGATGAAAGAAATTCAAGATAACACAAACAGATGAAGAGCTATTCCATGTTCCTGACTAGGAAGAATCAATATTGTGAAAATGACTTTACTACCAAATGCAATCTGCAGATTCACTGCAACCCCTATCAAGTTACCAATGGCAATTTTCACAGCACTAGAACAAAACTATGGACGAAGCTTCATGACATTGTACAGGAGACAGGAATCAAGACCACCCCCAAGAAAAACAAAAGCAAAAAAACAAAATGACTGTCTGAGGATACATTCCACATAGCTGTGAAAATAAGAGAATTGAAAAGCAAAGGAGAAAAGGAAAGATATACCCATCTGAATGCAGAGTTCCAAAGAATACCAAGGAGAGATAGCAAAGCATTCACCAGAAATCAATGAGAAGAAACAGAGGAAAACAGTAGAATTGGAAAGACTAGAGATCTCTTCAAGAAAATTTCAAGAAAGCCCAGAAATAAATCCATGCACCTATGGAAATCTTATAGTTGACAAAGGAGGCAAGAATATACCATAGAGAAAAGAAAATCTCTTTAACAAGCGGTGCTAAGAAAACTGGTTAACCACTTGTAAAAGAATGAAACTAGAACACTTTCTAACACCACACACAAAGTAAACTCAAAATGGATTAAAGATCTAAATGTAAGACCAGAAACTATAAAACTCCTAGAGGAAAAAATAGGCAAAACACTCTCTGACATAAACCAAAGCAGGATCCTCTATGACCCACCTCCCAGAATATTGGAAATAAAAGCAAAAGTACACAAATGGGACTTAATTAAAATTAAAAGCTTCTGCACAACAAAGGAAACTAAAAGCAAGGTGAAAAGGCAGCATTTAAAATGGGAGAAGATTATAGCAAACTAAGAATGGACAAACAATTAATCTCAAATATATACAAGCAACTCCTGCAGCTCAGTTCTAGAAAAATAAATGACCTAATCAAAAAGCGGGCCAAAGCGCTAAACAGACATTTCTCCAAAGGAGACATACAAATGGCTCACAAACACATGAAAAGATGCTCAACATCACTCATTATCAGAGAAATGCAAATCAAAACCACAATGAGGTATTAGTTTACACCAGTCAGAATGGCTGCCATCCAAAAGTCTACAAGTAATAAATGCTGGAGAGGATGTGGAGAAAAGGGAACCCTCTTCCACTGTTGGTGGGAATGCAAACTAGTACAGCCACTGTGGAGAGCAGTGTGGAGATTCCTTAAAAAGCTGGACATAGAACTGCAATATGATCCAGTAATCCCACTGCTGGGCATACACACTGAGGAAACCAGAATTGAAAGAGACATGTGTACCACAGTGTTCATCACCGCATTGTTTACAATAGCCAGGACATGGAAGGAACCTAGATGTCCATCAGCACATGAATGGATAACAAAGCTGCTGTACATATAGACAATGTAATATTACTGAGCCATTAAAAAATACATTTGAATCAGTTCTACTGAGGTGGATAAAACTAGAGTCTATTACACAGAGTGAAGTAAGCCAGAAGGAAAAACAATAATACAGTATACTAACGCATATATATGGAATTAAGAAAGACAGTAATGATAACCCTGTATGTGAGACAGCAAAAGAGACACAGATGTATAGAATAGTCTTTTGGACTCTATGGGAGAGGACAAGAGTGGGATGATGCGGGAGAACATCACTGAAACATGTAAATTATCATATATGAAATGAATCGCCAGCTCAGGATTGATGCATGATACAGGGTGCTCAGGGCTGGTGCACTGGGATGACCCAGAGGGATGGAATCGGAAGGGAGGTGGGAGGGGTTTCTGGAAGGGGAACACATGAATACGCATAGTGGATTCATGTCAATGTACAGCAAAAGCAACACAATGATGTAAAGAAAATAAAACAAATATATTTTAAAAAGAAAATTAGAGATACCAAGGGAACATTTTATGCAAAGATGGGGTCAATAAAGGACAGACTTGATATGGACCTAACAGAAGCAGAAGAGATTAAGAAGAAGTGGCAAGAATACACAGAAGAACTGTACAAAAAAAGATCTTCTTGATGCAGATAATCACGATGTTGTGATCACTCACCTAGAGCCAGACATCCTGAAATGTGAAGTCAAATGGGCCTTAGGAATCATCACTACAAACAAACAAAGCTAGTGGAGGCGATGGAATTCAAGTTGAGCTATTTCAAATTCTGTAAGATAATGCTATGAAAGTGCCAGCAAATTTGAAAAACACAGCAGTGGCCACAGGACTGAAAAAGGTCGGCTTTCATTTCAATCCCAAAGAAAGGCAATTCCAATGAATGTGCAGACTACCACACAATTGAACTCATCTCACACGCTAGTAAAGTAATGCTGAAAATTCTCCAAGCCAGGCTTCAGCAATACGTGAACTGTGAACTTCCAGATGTTCAAGCTGGTTTTAGAAAAGGCAGAGAAACCAGGGATCAAATTGCCAACAGGCACTGGATCATCGCAAAAGCAAGAGAGTTCCAGAAAAACATCTATTTCTGCTTTATCCACTATGCCAAAGCCTTTGACTGTGTGGATCACAACAAAATGGAAAATTCTGAAAGAGATGGGAATATCAGACCACCTGGCCTGCCTCTTGAGAAACCTGTATGCAGGTCAGGAAGTAACAGTTAGAACTGGACATGGAACATCAGACTGGTTCTAACCAGGAAAAGGAGTATGTAGAGGCTGTGTATTGTCACCCTGCTTATTTAACTTGTATGCAGAGCACATCATGAGAAACAATGGGCTGGATGAAGCACAAGTTGGAATCAAGATGGCTGGGAGAAATATCAATAACTTCAGATATGCAGACACCACCCTTATGGCAGAAAGTGAAACAGAACTAAGGAGCCTATTGATGAAAGTGAAAGAGGAGAGTGAAAAAGTTGGCTTAAAGCTCAACATTCGGAAAACTAAGATCATGGTATCCAGTCCCTTCACTTCATGTCAAATAGATGAGGAAACAGTGGCTGACTTTATTTTTCTGGGCTCCAAAATCACTGCAGTTGGTGATCACAGCCATGAAATTAAAAGACGCTTGCTCCTTTGATTAAAAGCTCTGACCAACATAGACAGCATATTAAAATTCAGAATTATTACTTTGCTGACAAAGGTCCATCTAGTCAAAGCTATGGGTTTTCCAGTGGTCATGTACGGATGTGAGAGTTGGACTGTAAAGAAAGCACAGTGCTGAAGAATTGATACCTTTGAAATGGGGTCTTGGAGAAGACTCTTGAGAGTCCCTTGGACAGCAAGGAGATTCAACCAGTCCATGCTAAAGGAACCCAGTCCTGAAGATTCTTTGGAAGGACTGATGCTGAAGTTCCAAAACTTTGGCCACCTGATGCAAAGAAGTGACTTATTGGAAGTGACCTTGATGCTGGGAAAGACTGAAGGTGGGAGAAGGGGATGACAGAGGATGAGATATTTGGATGGCAACAGCAACTCGATGGACATGAGTTGGGCAAACTCTAGCAGTTATTAATGGACAGGGAAGCCTGCTGCACTGCAGTCCATGGCATCACAGATTTGCAGAAAACTGAGCGACTGAACTGATAAGGGGAAAGAATATGAAGAGGAATAGATATCTATATCCATACAATACCAGTTGGGACGTAAAGGATGATGATGTTGACTGGTTCTGACTCTTAAGACTTCAGTCAACTGAAGCTTGGAGTCTGCCATAGCCCAAGACCCTTAATGAACATGCCTGTAAATTTAAAGTGTTAGTCACTCACTCATGTCTGACTTTTTGCAGCCACATGGACCACCAGGTTCCTTTGTCCATGGGATTCTCCAGGCAAGAATACTGGAGTGCATTTCCACGCCCTCTTCTGGGGATCTTCCCACCTAGGGATTGAACCCAGGTCTTCTGCTGTGGGCAGATTTCTTACCTTCTGAGCTAGCTTCCCCACCTTTGCAATTTGGAGAGACCCTGCTCTGAAAAGCTGCATGGTGTTCTCCATAGTTCTTCAAGTAATACACTTTTCCTTCCCATGAGCTTTGGCTGAGTTGTATCTTCTGGCTTAACACCCACTAAGAAGTAAACTCACTTTTCTAGTAACATTTCTCCATCCTGTCCCAACCACCACTAGATACTAATTCTATAGTCGGTCGTCTTGCTTCCAATACATGGAAATCACCTTATTTTTCTCTGAGTAAATCTGCCTAACGGCCAGAAACAGTGGCCCTATTTTAATTTGTGAAGCCAGTAGGTGTCAAGCAAACTCAGCTCTGTGGATCCATTATCCTCCAGTTCTATGCCTCGTTTTACCGAAAACACTTGCAAGACTTTGAGGTTTTATTTATACCTCAGGGCTTTTGATACTGGCATTAAATACCCAGATCACTCATCAGTGCCACTTCGACTTGGCGGTTAAAAATCCTTCAAGTTTTTTCGAACATACCTATTCCACTCATTGTGTTTAAATCTTTGACCATATGTTTTTTATCTTGTGTCTCATCAGAATTTAGTTAATTACACCGTTTTCCCCTGAATAATGCAGTACTCACCCCATAGGAGTTCTTGCTAAAACTGGCTTTGACAAGGTAGGGCACAGGTGGGTCTAGGAGAAAGTCCAGGAACACGACTACCATCTGGTGGAGCTGAGATTCTAGTTGAGGGCACTGGAAGAAAACATCCAGCCTGAGGACAACCCGCCAAGTTGAAGATACAGGCCTATGAGACAATGCCTGAAAACAAGTGAAATAACCTCACCTGAGTGCTGAGGCGTCTTAACAGACACGCACCCTGAGCAGCCAATCCCCGAGTGGTTGGGCGGGGCCTCCTCCTCTCTCCACACCCTCTCGGTGCCTATTGGCAGGACTGCCTAGTCACAACACCGATTGGTCGCTTGTGCCTGACAGGGTACAGGCTGGCTGCTTGCCCTTCACTTCGCCTCAGCCCAGGAGGACCTGACGACACCAAGTTCTGAAGGAACCTCGGGCTGAGGTTGGCAGTGCCGCAGGACAGCTGGGAGACTAACCCAAACGCGCCCTGCACAACTCTCATAAACCCTTACTCTGACAGCTTCAAATACCAGGACGAGAGGCCCCAAATCCAGTCAGCTTTGAAGAACCTGGGCCCTAACTTGAAGGGAGCTTGCGTCTTTTCAGCTTCAGGGACTAACAAGTCCCTTCATCTGCAGAAACACTGAATCAATCCCCTAGTGCTGTGACCCTCAAATACCTAGAGTAACCCCAGTTACCCTCAGCCTGAGACACCCTCAAAATAGCACCCTCAGAGAGACAAAATTTCTTTAACCTCGGAAACCCTGAATACCTCAGCCTAGGAGCTCTTAAAAATCTTCCTCCTCAAGACTCCCACTGTCCTGCCTGTCAGAGACGTAAAGCCCCGTAATAAGAAACCTCTGATTTCCTCAGCCTCAATGATCCCAAGTTCTCTCACCCTGCACATTCTACATCAGCCGAAACATCCCCAGTCCCCTCTGTCTGAGGATCCCAGTTCCTTCAGCCCCTGTGTCCCAGATGTCCTCAAGCAGAGCGACTTGTCCCCCTTAAATGTAGAACCCATGTTATGCCCAGATTTTCCTGAGTCGCCAGGGGGAGAGCCTCAAAACCCTTCCTGGAGAAATTTTCCCTCTCCTTCACTGGTACAGAGTTCCTGATTTCAGCCTGACCCCAGTCCAGCAGTTAGGCATCTCCAGGTCTCCTCGGGACTCCCTCTGTCACCCACAGACACATCATTCCCAGTGCCTTTCCTCAGAGGGGCTGAACTGAAGGGGAACCACAGAAACCAAATCTAGTTCACGTTAGGCTGGCCTATCATAGCTGGTCAGGATATGTCCATCCCACCAACACCCTCACTCCGACTTTCCCCACACCTTCCTGCCCTGGTCACTCCACCCAAGGCAGATAGACCAGGCTCTGGACAGTGGTCTGGGCTATCTCGGCTTCTTCTTCTTCCACAGGTACCTTGGCACTGGGGCAGTCCCATGGCCATGAGCCCGAACAGGTCTCCAGAGAACAGCACTGATGGAAACGCTGGGAGAACAGAGTGGAAGCCCATGGTGAGAGGCAGAGGTGGCAAAGCTGGGCTCTAAGCCAGCTCAATAGGAAGGACATGGCACCAGTCCCTGAAGGACCACAGACTGCTTGCCTGGGCAGCTGAGTGAACTTCTCTGTGAACGTACACAGGATGGGAATTGGGGTGGAGTGGGACAAAACAGGACCCTAGCATTATCAACTGCTCTGTGTCCAGGGAGAGTTAGAAAAATGCTCAGTGTTTGTTTAGTTAAGCAGGACACAGGCGGGAAGAGAAGTATTCAGCCCTGTCTCACAGAGACCATCTGGTAGCTTCAGGCCATTCCCTGCACAAAAAGGGGAGAAGTCAGCTCTAAGGTCTGACCTAGATCAGTAAGTTACTGATGGAATCTACTATTTTCCTTAGGCCAAAGATGCTTTCAAAGACATTTCCATATACTTCTCCAAGGAAGAATGGGCAGAGATGGGAGAATGGGAAAAAATCCCATATAGGAATGTGAAAAGGAAATATGAAGCACTGATTGCTATAGGTAACAGTAAGTGCTGGGTGCCTCTGAGCCTGGGAAACATGAAACCGGTCTTCAGCCTCAGTGTTTACTTGGCCTTCTCTTAGGTGGCTTCATCCACTCATGGTTCCATTTTGTGTGGAGACTAATCTGGAGGGAATTTTTATTGTTTTGTACCAAAGTGGGCTTGACCCTAGCAGTGCGAGCTCACCTCTTGCATTGTTCTACATCCTTCCAGCCCATTCTACTGATTTCCCTGACTTTGTGACACTTACCATTGCTTCTGTGATTTGTGCCTCCCCCTTAGAACATATATTTTGCTTCTTTCCAGGTTTCAGAGCCACTCGACCAGCTTTCATGCATCATCGCAGGCAGGCCATCAAACCCCAGGTAGATGACACTGAGGATTCTGATGAAGAATGGACACTAAGGCAGCAAGGTGAGGGGCCAGGAGGATTAAGAGGTGTCTTCAAGAAACCAGCCTGGGCTTAGGTCCCAACTGCATCTCAACCATTAGCAAAGAAAACATAATTTTCAGCATTCTGAAGTGATTGGGGCTTAATATTGACATAGCCTGAATGAAGGTGAAGATATAGGTTTTCCAATGTAATTCTCAAAACTTCTCTGTTGAAAATTTATCTTTCTTTGTAAAAAGAATTATTTTTGCCAAACATCCTCAATGAAAGGCTGTTAAACATACCTTAGACTATAAATTCACCAAAGAGATTGCTTATACTTATCTCATAATAATTCAGTTATTGGATTAAATCTCTTAAAAGAGGAAATGATTAACATATTATGTGAAGATACATTATTTATGTGTGTATAAAAATAACACCACAAGATCTTACCTTACAGTGAAGCTAATTCTTTGTTTTGATTCTTGGAAACGGTTTGAGATGACTATTTATTCTCCCTGATCTTTCCCACATTTCACTGACCAGAGACAGCATCTGGTAAATAAAAATGAAGTACAATCATTATAAAATAAAAGGGAGCAGCTCACTTCCTCTTCCACTGCTCAGAGAGTTTAGAAGAGTTAATCTGCCTAGAGAAAACAATGTAGATAGTTCTAGATTCTCCATCTATGGATTTCTGTTCTCCCAGATATTTTTTTTTATTTACTTGTGGCTGCACTGGGTCTTTGTTGCTGTGCACAGGCTTTCTCTGGTTGTGGTGACTGGATTCTCATTGCAGAGCACATGCAGGCTCAGTAGCTTGTGCCACTGGATCAGTGATCAGAGGACCTGTGTCGTCTGCATCGGCAGGCAGATTCTCATCCACTTTGCCACCAATGAAGTCCATCTGTTCCCTTAGGTTATTAAAACTATTGGAAGAATCGTGAAAATCAAAGGTTTTGACATGAAGAGAGGTTCTTCACAGGGAATAATACCCCACGGTTCACTGTGCCTCTACACATCTTTACCTTCCTAATTTATGAGTGAATGGTACACTATTGCTCACTATGTACACATTGCTCTACAGCAAATCTGTAGAACTTTTTCACCTTGCATGCCCTACACCCATCGAGCAACAATTCTCCAGTTCTTCCTCCTCACAGACCTTCTTAATTACGATTATATTTTCTGTTTCCATGGATTTGATCAATTTAGATACCACATAGACAGGGAATCTTGCAACATTTGTCTTTTTCTTTTAATTGGTTCACTCCACTTAGCATATCATCAAGGCCCATCCTGGATGTAGCATATGACAAAACTCTAAGGCTTCAAAACATTTCATTGTGTGTGTGTGTGTGTGTGTGTGTGTGTGTGTGTGTGTGTGTATACAATATATATAAGATACACACAGTGTTTACCTGTTTATCCACCAATGAACATTTAGATTGCTTCCACATCTTGCTAACTGGGGATAATGCAGCAATGACCAGAGATGTGCACACGATTTATTCAAGATCTCACTTTCAGTTTTTATGGAAATATATTCTGGAGTTGTATTGCTAGATCATATGGCAGTTCTAATTTTCTGAGGAAACTCCATACTGTTTTCTATAAAGTTCGTAAAATTTTACTTTTCCAGCAATAGTGTATAAGGGTTCCAATTTCTCCATATCCTTATCAAACTTGCTATTGTCTTTTTATTCATATTGGCCATCACAGAAGGTATGAGATAATTTCTATTGTGGATTTAATTTGTATTTCCCTATTGTTCTTGAACACATTTTCATATGTTTGTTGGCCACTTGTGTATCTTCTCTGGAGAAATGTCTATTCAGTTCCTTCTCCCACTGTGTTAGTCATCTCAGGCTGCCATAACAAAACAGACTGCATGGCTTAACCCAGAGAAATTTGTTCTCTTACAATGCTGGAGCATGGAAGTTTTGTATCAGGGTGCCATCATGGTCAATCAGGTTGTCTTCCTGGCATATAGGTAGCCTTCATATTGGTGTATGCTTATTAACCCCTTATCAGATACATATTTTACAAATCTTTTCTACCGTCCTATAGGATGTCTTTTCACTCTGTTCCTCTGTTTCCCTCGGTGTCTTTTGCTGTACAGAGGTTTTAAGATTAAAGTAGTCTCACTGATCTATGTTTACTTTGTTACTAATACTTGTGTACTTGGTATCATATCTAAGAAATCATTGCCGATTCAATGTTGTGAAGCTTCACCCTGTTTTTTTTTCCCTAAGAGTCTTATCAAGTCTTACATTTAAGTCTTTAATCCATTCTGAGTTGATTTTTCTTCATGATGTAAGATCTTCATTATTTTGCATATGGATATTTTGTTTCCCCAGTGCCATTCATTATAGGGATTAAACTTTCCATGTTGTCTTGACACCCTTGATGAAGATCATTAGACCATGTATATAAGAATTTATGTCTAGCTGTCTATTCTGTTCCATTGATTGGTATGTCTGTCTTTATGCCAGTGGGCTTCCTCAGTGGCTCAGCAGGTGAAGAGCCTGCCTTCAATGCAAGAGACACACATGTGGGTTCAATACGTGAGTTGAGAAGATCCCCTGGAGAAGGGAATGGCAACCGCCTCTGGTATTCTTGCCTGAGAAATCCCCTGGACAGAGGAGCCTGGTGGGCTATAGTCTAAAAGGTCGCAAAGAGTCAACACGACTGAGCAACTAAGCACATGCCTTATGCCAAAACTACACTTTTTGGTTACTTTGCCTTTGTAATGTGTTCTGAAACCAGAGGCCTCCAGATTTGCTGTTCTTTCTAAGATTCTTTTGCCTATTTAGGGTGCTCTGAGATTCCATATCAACTGTAAGATGGGTTTTCTATATCTGAAAAAATTCCCATTGGGATTTTAATAGGAATTGCATTGACTCTTCAAATTGCTTTGGATAGAATGTACAGCTTAATAATATTAAGTCTCCAAATCTGTAACCATGAGACACCTACTTCCTTGTGTCAGATTCCTTTCAGCAATATTTTGTAGTTTCAATGTATAAGTCTTTCATCTCCTTATGTTTACTCCCAATTATTTCATTCTTTTTGATACTATTATAAATAAGGTTTTTGGGACTTCGTTGGTGGTCCAGTGTCTTAAAGGCCACAGTCTCAGTGTGGAGAACTTGGGTTCAATCCCTAGTCAGGGAACTAGATCCCACATGCCACAACAAGGACCTGGCACAAAACAATAGATACATATAATTTTTAAAAAGTTAAACTTAGCTCTTGACTATAGCTTTAAAAAATAAAACATAAATAGGATTCTTTTCTTATTTCCTTTTTGAAATATCTGTTGTTCATGCATGGAAAGATATTTGAATGCTGATTTTGTACCATGCAACTTTCTGTGCAGGTTTTTTTGTGTGTAGAATTATAAAATTTTTCTGCATGTAAAATCATGTCCTCTGTGAAGAGACATACTTTTACTTCTTTATTTCCAAATGGAAGGCTGTGGTTTCTTTTTCTAATCTAATGCCCTGGCTAGGACATCTAATATTATGTTGAGTATAAGTGTTGAGAATGGGCATGCTTGCCTCTTTTTCTTGAGCTTAGAAGTTTTCAGCTTTTCACTGATGACTATGATGTTAGAGGTAGACTTTTCATCTATGCTGCAGTCACTTCCTTCTATTTCTTCTTTGTTGAGTATTTTTGTCATGGGAGTCTAGTAAATTTATTTGATAAATTATGGGCATCAGATGAAGCACAGGTGAAGTTTCATATTTTTTTTTATTTTAATAAAATTATGTAGTGCTCCCAGTGGAAGCATAGGAATTGATGATGCAGAAATAACTTTCCATTCTTCCTTTGGTAATCCTTGTCCTTGTCACTCTGGCTCAGAATTCTGTGTCCCTCATTAGAATGCCCAGTGTTTGGAAACATTTACCAACCAAAACACTCATTCTTATCATTTTTTTAGGTAAACCATCTGGGATGCGCTTCAGAAGGGAGCACAGTAAGCACCAGAATGTGAATATTTCCGAAATCCTGTTGACAAAAAAACCCTCCTCATGGATCCAGTCACAGATGAGAATAGGAGAAAACAGAGAGATCCTGGAGACTGCTGACTTCCTGTCCTGAATCTTTAGCACAATGTCTGGTATCACCACCATCTTTATAGTTAATAAAAACAGCAACAGTAGCAGGCTGTTCTGTTGTTACATTATTTTCACAATATTTCAGACTTTAAGTATTTTATGTGAATAAACTTGCTTAAACCTTAAAACAATCCTACAGTACCCGTAAGTAGATATACACCTATCACCATTATAGATCAAGAAACTGAAGCAAAAAAATGTTTGATTATATGTGTGAGATCACAATATCACTGGTGGTACAATCTAATCCAAAGCACCTTCTCTAAACCCTTTACAAACTGGTTAGAACTTCCATAGTTCTATAAAGTTTCTTCATACATCTTTGTATCATTCATCTGAGAGATGTTTTCAACCTCAGTTCTTTTGTGCTGTGCTACTGAGGGATATCTGACTAAGGGAAGCTTAAGGACATGTTGGGGAGTTTGCAGAGTGGATGGTCCAAGATGAAGAAGGTGACATTATCCCTACCTCAGAGACTCCTACTCCAACAAGAGGAAGTAACTCGCAGCCCTGACAAGTCTCAGGTTTATGACTCAAAAACAACAAATAAGAAAACAACTGAAGGACTTCACATAGGTTACCTGCTTTTGAGTAGACACTCATCATCTGGACATAATTTCAAAGGCTCATTCTTGTAGGAGGAAGTAACAAGTCCTTCCTCTGAGCTCTGATTAGACAACTCCCCCATTTGGAATCGTTTGTATAGCCTGCCCGTTTTGTGAGCTTTGAGAGCGGAGTCCATACCTGTTAATTCTCAGAAGTCCAGGCCCAGCTCAAAGTACCTGAGGGCCCTCTGAATGTTTTGTGGATGAGTGACTCTACATTTAAACAGTCATCTAGGAATAAGAAAGTCAAGGGATACTGATGATAGTATTTGTGAGCTAGACTTCAAATATAGAGGCAGTTGAGGGGCTCTATTGATAGGAGGGATGTACACTCACATTCATACTGTATTAAATAGCTCATAAAACGATTTGCTGAATGTTATTAAATTTCATGTCCACTATAACCTTAAGAAATAGCATGTATAC
Source organism: Antilocapra americana (assembly GCA_007570785.1). Taxonomy (NCBI): domain Eukaryota; kingdom Metazoa; phylum Chordata; class Mammalia; order Artiodactyla; family Antilocapridae; genus Antilocapra; species Antilocapra americana. The sequence continues at coordinate 250,212 of ML662466.1, forward strand.
CAATTTATGGAACGGGAAACTGAGGAGAACCAGCTAGTCATACAACCTTCTTCAAGGAGAATGGGTGAGGCCAGCTACTTTAATTCCAAACATTATCTCTAGGACATGGCAACCTGCAACATTCAGCTCATTTTCTTTATTGCCTGAATGTGTTTCTGTGGATCATCTTATCTCTTCTCAATCTGTTTTGTCACCTTATGTTCCAGATGTGTTTTGTCTCCTCTGTAATTTTACATACTTCCTCATCCATCAAAGGTCCACTCATGAATAGGAAACCTCACAGATTTCTCTATGAGCCCTTACCCTCTTCCTTCCCGGCCCTCCAGCTGTTCTCCCTGCCTTGCTCTCACTTTGATGCATAAAGTTGAAGAGAAAGGACCTTTAGGTGTGAATTCTCATTTTGAATTCTACACACTTAGGTCCTTTTTTTACATTCCGGTGTTCAGATCCCCCCTCCACCAGGTATTTCCAAGAACTGTCAAAATATTAACTAAAGTCATGCATGTGAAAACACTTCATACAGTCCTCAAGAACAAAAGAACTAAAGAAATGCATGTTGCATTTTACTCATGTAGAAGAGAATGTCCAGAGGACCATTAAATAAGGTAGCTAGTTTGAAGAAATTGCTGGGAGCAGCAAAATTGCTGAAGAAAAGTGGCTCCGAGCAGGCTTAGAAACAACTGCCTCCTCTCAGAGAAGCAAGGACCCCTAGACAGAACCCCAGACACAAAGTCAGTAAGAGAAAATTTGGGGAGTTTCTCTAATTAGTTCCTCCGATCTCTGCAGAAAAGCTACTAAGTATGGCCTAGGTGTGTGATGTGGACTTTGGGTAGGCGTGGGTTTAAGCTGGACTATTCTGAGACATGAAGTTAGCACTGGGGCCATGGGAAAATCTTTTACATTTTCTGAGGTCCTGATTGTTCATCTGTAAAGTGAAGATATGGATACATAACTCATAGTGTTTGGAAGCATTACTTTAAATGCAAAAGTGCTGACACCTACAAGTAGTTGAATAAAACCAGTTGTGATGATAGGGACCATGCTTTGTTAATATTTATACACAGACCTCTGCTCAATGCCATACGTGTCATGCCCTTAACATATATTTTCTGAGTAGACGTGTCAGTGAAGTATTTCCTAAGGAAAATGGGAAGTTAAACCTACTAATGGGAAGTGCAGGAAGCTAATACTGAACAGAGCATCTGTGGTCAGTGTGGAGCCTCAGACTCCTGAACCAGTAAAGGGAGAAGAAACAAAGTACAGAGAAGGGACTTCCTGGTGGTGAAGTGGTTACGACTCCACACTTCCACTGCAGGAGGTGTGGGCTCCATTCCTGGTCAGGGAACTAAGATCCCACAATCCATGCAGCATGGCCAATAAATAAATAACGTACCATTAAAACATAAAAATACAAAAGTAAGAGTTTGAAAAATAAATGTGAAAAAGTTTTAACAAACTGTATAGATGGACAAGTAGGTGATCTCACACTTTCTGATAAAACAGGGACTAATTCTCCAGACCCCACCCACCTGGCTTAACTTCTGTTCTCCATCTTAGAACTCAGAAGAAAGGAGACTGAAGTGAAGAGGTACAATCTATGAGAAAGAAAGGGCCACGTGTACCAAGAGGTCAGCGAGCCACAGGATGACGACTACCTCTGTGAGTGACCCCGCTGGCCCATTCATGGAGAAGGGGTTATGAGACCTTGGTACAATAACCTCACCTCACCATTTGGTCCCCTGATCATCCCCTTCCTCTATGTCTTGGGGTACCGGATCGACGCCAAAGTCTGTGAGTGCCCCAGTTCTTTCTGAATGTCTTTATGACCAGCAACATCACTCTACCTCCCCTCATCCCTGTTGCTCTCACCTCCTGATTGTGAGGAGTGTCAGAACTTCTTCATCGACAGCTGTGCTGCCTATGGGCCCCCGACCTTTGTAAAGGACTCTGCAGTGGGAAAGGGGCATCCTAACCACTCAGCCCTCACTCTGCCCCCTGGGTTAAGTATTAGACTGTCAGGCATCCCTGAGGCTGGGCTTGGAGTGTGAAACGAGGTGTCCTATCTGCCGCTGGGCCCTCACAGTAGATACTCCTGGCTGGTGAGAAATAACCCTCTTTCCTTGTCCTCTGGCCTCTAATCGCTTGTGTGTGGTGAGGGGGGTACTTCATGTCTACATGCAAGGAAGAGGATGGTGATGACACAGTCAGCAATGACACAGTCAGCCCCGTGTACTGTGTGCACTGGGCATGAACACAGGACTTCTATCAGAAGATCAGAGGAAGGTGGGAGACAGTGGTGCTGGCACACAGAACTTCTATCTAAAGATCAGAGGAAGGTGGGAGACAGAGGTGCTGGCACATGAGACTTCTATTTAAAGATCAGAAGACAGGTGGGAGACAGTGTTACAGGTGTACAGAAGTGACTCCTCGCTTGTGGAGCCCTTGCCTTCAATATACCAATAGACTCAGACTTGAAATGATGATTATGGTGCTTACTGTGTGGTCCAACTGGCAGCTGAATTCATGCAGGCTAAAGCACACCAATGACAGCCAAGGGAAAGTTCTATTACTTCCTACCAAAATAAGATAAAATAAAAGAGAAAAGAAAGCTCGTATCTCTTTTCTGACACTCAGGTCACCAGAGGAAGAAATAGCTATGAGTATGTGGATGCAAAGGACACATCTTTGGCCAACTGGATGAGGTGAGTGCAGTGAGTCTGCAGGTTGTAGACGTCCCTCCTCCCTCAAGTCCACACCTCTTTCCTTCTCAACCTGTCTCCCTCAATAGCTTTCACATCTCCTTTCCTCTTTTCCTTCCACATCATGCTCTTTTATCTCAAGATGTTAGAAAGAAAGAAAAATACAGCATGTACCCTCAAAATATAAGTTTATGTGTTCAACAAAACTGAGGTTCTTGAAGACAACTTGAGGACTCTAGATCAACCAGGGACACTTTTACTGACTTAACTGACACTTATGAAGCACTCTATGTCCCAGTTTAGACAGTGAACTTCATTACTGAAGCAGATCACACAACCCATGTCCTTTTGGAGAACATACTGAAGACAGACATTAACCAATTGATTTTAGGAAGAGTAACCTTAATTTTTCTATTTTTGAATAATTTCACAGCACCAGGGTAACCTAACATCTTGGTGACCTTGAGAGACCTTGAGTTCGTGTGGGCAACAGCCTCCCCAGGCTTGGTTTCAGTGAGAAGTGGGCCCTGAGGCCTGAGAAGTAATGGGGACAGGATGGCTGTGAGCATGGCCGTTCTCTGAGGGCCTCTCCTTTCATCAGGGCAGGCACAAAATGAACAAACTGTCACTGTTCTGTGTGTCAAGCTATGTCAGAGCCCTCTCCATGTTTCCATGGGAGAGGGTGGGCAAGTGAATAGGACCCTGGACACACGAGATGAGATTGGAGAAAAGCCTCTGGAGAGTAGGCAGGCTGGTGTGAGTGCTGAGGGGTGCATGATAGCCTAGGAGCACCAAGTCCTGTGGAATTAAAGAGAACTTAATTTAGAGTTTAGAGGAGGTCACCAGTCTTATGGGCAGTGCAGGAGGAGCCACGTCTGGTACTGGGCTCTGGACAATGGCTAATTAGGTAACAAGAGAAAAGCATTCCAGCCAGGAAAAGGACCGGAAACAGGATCTGGAAATAGGAATTCACACAGCCAGATTGAAGGTGTGAACAGAAGGTCCCCCCCGCCATGAGGGGTGGTGGGAATCATGGCGGCCTCAGAGCCTGAAGGCAAGGAGCTGGGCATGGTCCGACATTGGAGGGGTCTCATCACCTGTGGTTTGTTTCCCTCCCCCGGCCTTGACCCCAGGTATGTGAACTGTGCCCAGGACGAGGAGCAGCAGAACCTGGTGGCCTTGCAGTATCATGGGCAGATCTTCTACAGAACCTGCCAGGTGGTCAGGCCGGGCTGTGAGCTACTGGTCTGGTATGGGGACGACTATGGCGAGGAACTCGGCATCAAGCGGAACAGCAGGAGGAAGAGCAAGCTCTCAGCCAGGAGAGGTGAGCGAAACCCCTCTTCCAGTGCCCCACCCTATCCTGGGGAGCTTCCCTGGTCTGATTCTGAAACAGAGTTCAATCCAGTCTAAAGTCAGTCAAGTCACAATTAAAATGCCTCAGAATTTGATTCATTTCCCAAGACTGTTAGGAAAGATATTTATATTAAAAATATTAGTCCAATGGGGGAACTAAGATGGCGGAAGAATAGGATGGGTAGACCACTTTCTCCCCAATAAATACACCAAAATAACATTTAAAAACTGAGCAAACTCCATAAAACAGCATCTGATTGCTGGCAGAGGACATCAGGCACCCAGAAAGGCAGCCCATTGCCGACGAAAGAAGGTAGGACAAAAAAAAAAAAAAAGTAAAAAGAGAGGCAAAGAGTTAGGGACGGAGACCCATCCCTGGAAGGGAGTCTCAAAAAACAGAGGTTTCCGAACACCAGGAAATATTCTCCCCAGCAGAACTTTGGCAAATCTCAGAGGGCAAAATAACTGGGAGTAAAAACAGATAAATAATTAAGACCCCAGATTATGTTCCCAACTGCAACTCCCAGCAGAGTGGTGGCCCGGGCGCCCCATCCCCCACTAGCCAGCGAAGGGAGGGGTGGGCTGTGTGCGCTTTGGGAAAGGACTGGGACCGAATGCCCCAGGGCAGTCTGAGGGAGCTAACCGGAGATAGCAACCTAGACTGCAGGGCAGCCTTCCTCAGAAGAGCCCCTGCCAGGCCTGAGCACAGAACAAAGGGCTGCATGCCCCGGGGCAGCCTGAAGGAGCTAACAAGAGATAGCAACCTAGACCTGTGGTTGCTTTCCCGAGGAAGAGTCACTGCCAGGTCCTCGCACAGAACAAAGGGTGGCGTGAGGCGGGGCGGCGGGGTGAACCTGGGTGGCTGCCGGGCGGTCGGTCCTGGGAAGTGCAAGCAGCCGAAGCGGCTGCTTCAGGCTACTCCTGGTGGAGCAACCGAGAGCCTGAGCAGAGGGGGCAGGGAAAGTGCACTCGCCAGGAGCAGGGGACAAACCCCAGAGCACTGAATAGACACTGAAGAGACCAGCAAACAGAAGACACTAAAATCAGCAGAGGGAACCGCTTTGGAACTGACAGGAGCAACAGATTAAATCCCTGCAGTTGGCACAGACTACATAGAAAGGAGTCTATAGACCGTGAGAAGTACAAGCCGCACCAAGGAACTACCTGTAAATGAACTGACCCCTCACTGTACACAACAGCATCAGAGAAAGCCGTGGATATAATTTTACTAGAATCATCTTTTAAATTTTTAAAACTTTTTTATACTATTTTTTTATTTTTACTTTTATATTTTTATGTTCTGAATTTTAAAACCCCTATAACCCCATTATTTTTTCCTATTTTTCTTTATTTTTATTTTTCTTACTCTCCTCTTTCTCCCATATTTTATTTTACATTTTTAAAAATTTTATTTCTTTTCTTTGCTTTTATATCTCCTCTTTTTCCCTTTTTTATTTTTAATTTAATTTTTTTCTTTCTTATTTTTATTCTTTTTTTCCTTCCTTTCATTGTTTTGTAAATGTATTTTTGAGAATACAATCTTTACTCTAGATTTTTAATCTTTGCTTTTTAGTATTTAGTATCAACTTTGTATCCTTAAGAATCCAAGCTTCAGTACCCATTGTTACTTGGGAGTGAGATCACTGGCTTGACTGCTCTCTCCCCATTTTTGACTCTCCTTCCCTCCCCCACAAAGTCACCTCCATCACCCCCCTCCCCCTTATCTTCACTACCCAACTCTGAGAATCTGTTTAAGTGTTACGAGCTGTGAAGAACACTGAGATAACTGATCACTGGCTGAATCTGTCTCTCTCCATCTGATTCCCTCTTTTCTCTACCTGGCGACTTTTGTCTCCTTCCTCCCTCTTCAACTTTCGATATAACTCTGTGAACATCTCCGAGGGATCCAGGCTGTGGAGAGCACACAGGGAAGTGATCACCGGACACTTCACTCTCTCACCATCTGATCCCTCTCTTCTTCTGTTCACCTCTATATTTTTCCTCCCTCTGCTCCATGCCATGTAACTCTGTGTACTTGTCTGGGTGTCCCTCACTGTGGAGAAACTTCTCATCACTAAACTAGATGTTCTACCATCATTTCTACATAGATGGAGGAGTCCTAAGGCTACTGGAAGACAGGAGGCTAAACCCAGATCCTGAGAATTCCAGGGAACTCCTGGATCCAGGAGTTAATTAAATTATCGATAGGAGCTCATCAAACGCCTCCATACCTAAACTGAAACCAAGCACCACATGAGGGCCAACAAGCTCCAGAGTAAGATATACCAAGCAAATTCTCCAGCAACACAGGAACATAGCCTGGAGCTTCAATACACAGGCTGCCCAAGGTCACACCAAGCCCACTGACATCTCAAAACTCTTTACTGGACACTTCATTGCTCGTTAAGAGTGAGGAAACCCAGATCCACCCACCAGAACACCACACAAGCTTTCCCAACAAGGAAACTTTGAAAAGCCGCACATCCAACCGAACCCATAGTGAGCAACCTCCACAATAAAGGGATAACAAAGCAAGATAAACAAGATGAAAAGGCAGAGAAATACCCAGAAGGTAAAGGAACAGGATAAATGTCCTCCAGACCAAACAAAAGACGACGAGATAAGAAATCTACCTGATAAACAATTCCGAATATTGATGGTGAAAATGATCCAAAATGTGGAAAACAAATTGGAGTTACAGTTCAATAACCTGCAGACAAGGACTGAGAAGATGCAAGAAAGGTTTAACAAGAACTTAGAAGAAATGAAAAAGAGTCAAAATACAATGAATAATGCAATAAATGAGATAAAAAATCACCCTGGAGGGAACTAACAGTAGAATAACAAAGACAGAAGATAGGATAAGTGAGGTAGAAGACACAATGGTAGAAATAAATGAAACAGAGAGGAAAAATGAAAAAAGAATGTAAAGAAATGAGGACAATCTCACAGACCTCTGGGACAATGTTAAAACGCACCAACATTCGAATCACAGGAGTCCCAGAAGAAGAAGACAAAAAGAAAGACCATCAGAAAAATTTTGAGGAGATAATAGCTGAAAACGTCCTTAAATTGGGAAAGGATATAATCACTCAATTCCAAGAAACCCAGAGAGTCCCAAACAGGATGAACCCAAAGCGAAACACCCCAAGACACATATTAATCAAATTAACAAATATCAAATATAAAGAGCAAATATTAAAAGCAGCAAGGGAAAAACAACAAATAACTCACAAGGGGAATCCCATAAGGATAACAGCTGATCTCTCAACAGAAACGCTTCAGGCCAGAAGGGAATGGCAGAACATACTTAAAGTCATGAAAGAAAATAACATATAACCCTGATTTCTGTACCCAGCAAGGATCTCATTCAAATTTGAAGGAGAAATCAAAAGCTTTCCAGACAAGCAAAAGCTGAGAGAATTCAGCAACAACAAACCAGCGCTCCAACAAATGCTAAAGGATCTTCCCAAGACAGGAAACATGGATAGGGTATATAATCTCGAACCCAAAACAATACAGTAAATGGCAACGGGATCATACTTCTCAATAATTACCTTAAATGTAAATGGGTTGAATGTCCCAACCAAAAGACAAAGATTGGCCGACTGGATACAAAAACAAGACCCCTATATATGTTGTCTACAAGAGATCCACCTCAAACCTAGGGACACATATAGACTGAAAGTTAAAGGCTGGAAAAAGATATTCCATGCAAATAAAGACCATAAGAAAGCAGGAGTGGCAATACTCATATCAGATAAAGTAGACTTGAAAATAAAGGCGGTAAAAAGAAATACAGATGGGCATTACATAATGATCAAAGCCTCAATCCAAGAAGAAGAAATAACAATTATAAATATATTTTCACCCAACATAGGAGCACCACAATATGTAAGGCAAATGCTAACAAGTATGAAAGGGGAAATTAACAACAACACAATAACAGTGGGAGACTTTAATACTCCACTCACACCAACGGATAGATTAACTAAACAGAAATGTAACAAGGAAACTCAAACTTTAAATGTTACACTAGACCAGTTATGACCTAATTGATATCTATAGGACATTCCACCCCCCAAAAATGAATTTCACCTTTTTCTCAAGTGCACACGGGACCTTCTCCAGAATAGATTACATCCTGGGCCATAAATCTAGCCTTGGAAAATTAAAAAAAAATTGAAATCATTCCAAGCATCTTTTCTGACCACAATGCAGTGAGATTAGATATCAATTACAGGAGAAAACCATTTAAAATTCCAACATATGGAGGTTCAACAACACACTGCTGAATAACCAACAAATCACAGAAGAAATCAAAAAAGAAATCAAAATATGCATAGAAATGAATGAAAATGAAAACACAACAACCCAAAACCTATGGGACAGTCTAAAACCAGTGCTAAGGGAAAGGTGCATATCAATACAAGCTCACCTCAGGAAACAAGAAAAAAGTCAAATGAATAACCTACCTTTACACCTAAAGCAACTAGAAAAGGAAGAAATGCAGAAGCCCAGGGGTAGTAAAAGGATAGAAATCTTAAAGATCAGGGCAGAAATAAATGTAAAGGAAACAAAAGAGACCATAGCAAAAATCAACCAAGCCAAAAGCTGGTTCTTTGAGAAAATAAATAAAATTGACAAACCATTAGCCAGACTCATCAAGAAACAAAGGGAGATGAATCAAATCAACAAAATTAGAAATGAAAACAGAGAGATCACAACAGAAAACACAGAAATACAAAGGATCATAAGAGACTATTATCAGCAACTATATGCAAATAAACTGGACAACCTGGAAGAAATGGACAAATTCCTAGAAAAGTACAACTTTCTGAGACTAAACCAGGAAGAGATAGATAATCTTAACAGATCCATCACAAGCATGGAAATTAAAACATAATCAGAAATCTTTCAAAGAACAAAAGCCCAGGACCAGATGACTTCACAGGTGAATTCTACCAAAAATTTAGAGAAGAGCTAACACCTATTCTACTCAAATTCTTCCAGAAAATTGCAGAGGAAGGTAAACTTCCAAACTCCTTCTATGAGGCTACCATCACCCTAATTCCAAAACCCAACAAAGATGCCACAAAAAAAGAAAACTACAGGCCAATATCACTGATGAACATAGATGCAAAAATCGTTAACAAAATTCTAGCAAATAGAATACAACAACACATTAAAAAAGATCATACATCATGATCAAGTAGGCTTTATCCAAGGGATGCAAGGATTCTTCAATATTTGCAAATCAATCAAGGTAAAACACCACATTAACAAATTGAAAAATAAAAACCACATGATTATCTCAATAGATGCAGAGAAAGCTTTTGACAAATTTCATCATTCATTTATGATAAAAACCCTCCAAAAAGCAGGAATAGAAGGAACATACCTCAACCTAATAAAAGCTATATATGACAAACCCACAGCAAACAGTATCCTCAATGGTGAAAAACTGAAAGCATTTCCCCTGAAGTCAGCAACAATACAAGGGTGCCCACTCTCACCACTACTATTCAACATAGTTTTGGAAGTCTTGGCCACAGCAATCAGAGCAGATAAAGAAATAAAAGGGACCCAGATTGGAAAGGAAGAAGTCAAACCTCACTATTTGCAGATGACATGATCCTCTACATAGAAAACCCTAAAGACTCTACCAGAAAATTACTAGAGCTCATCAGTGAATATAGTAAAGGTGTAGGATGTAAAATCAACACACAGAAATCCCTGGAATTCCTATACACTAATAATGAGAAAATAGAAAGAGAAATTAAGGAAACAATTTCATTCACCATCGAAACAAAAATAATAAAATAATTAGGAGTATTTCTACCTAAAGAAACGAAAGACTTATATATAGGAAACTATAAAACACTGATGAAAGAAATCAAAGAGGACACAAATAGATGGAGAAATGTGCCGTGTTCATGGATTGGAAGAATCAATATAGTGAAAATGAATATACTACCCAGAGCAATCTATAGATTCTATGCAATTCCTATCAAGCTAATAGAGGTCTTTTTCAGAGAAGCAGAACAAATAATTTCACAATTTGTATGGAAATACAAAAACCTCGTAGAGTCAAAGCAATCTTGAGAAAGAATGGAACTGGAGGAATCAACCTACCTGATGTTAGGCTGTACTACAAATCCACAGTCATCAAGGCAGTATGGTACTTGCACAAAGACAGAAATATTGATCAATGGAACAAAATAGAAAGCCCAGAGACAAATCCACACATCTATGGACATCTTATTTTGACAAAGGAGGCAAGAATATACAATGGAGAAAGACAATCTCTTTAACTAGTGTTGCTGGGAAAACTGGACAGCCACTTGTAAAAGAATGAAACTAGAACACTTCTTAACACCACACACAAAAATAAACTCAAAATGGATCAAAGAGCTAAGCATAAGACCAGAAACTATAAAACTCCTAGAGGATAACATAGGCAAAACCCTCTCTGACATAAACCAAAGCATGATCCTCTATGACCCACCTCCCAGAATATCAGAAATAAAAGCACAGATAAACAAATGGGACCTAATTAAAATTAAAAGCTTCTGCACAACACAGGAAACTATAAGCAACGTGAAAAGGCAGCCTTCAGAATGGGAGAAAATAATTGCCAATGAAGCAACGGACAAACAATTAATCTCAAAAATATACAAGCAAATCCTGCAGCTCCATGCTAGAAAAATAAACGACCCAATCAAAAAGTGGGCCAAAGAACTTAACAGACATTTCTCCAAAGAAGACAAACAATAGCTAACAAACACATGAAAAGATGCTCAACATCACATATTATCAGAGAAATGCAAATCAAAACCACAATGAGGTACCACTTTACACCAGTCAGAATGGCTGCCATCCAAAAATCGACAAGCAATAAATGCTGGAGAGGATGTGGAGAAAAGGGAACCCTCTTCCACTGTTGGTGGGAATGCAAACTAGCATGGCCACTATGGAGAAGTGTGGAGATTCCTTAAAAAACTGAAAACAGAACTGCCATATGACCCAGCAATCCCACTGCTGGGCATACACACCAAGGAAACCAGAACTGAAAGAGACACGTGTACCCCAGTGTTCATCGCCGCACTGTTTACAATAGCCAGGACACGGAAGCGACCTAAATGCCCATCAACTGACGAATGGATAAGAAAACTGTGGTACATATACAGAATGGAATATTACTCAGCATTAAAAAAAATTCATTTGAATCAGTTCTACTCAGGTGGACAGAACTGGAGCCTGTTATCCAGAGTGAAGTAAGCCAGAAGGAAAAACAAAAATACAATATACTAATGCATATATATGGAATTTAGAAAGATGGTAATGAGAACCCTGCATGCGAGACAGCAAAAGAAATGCAGATGTATAGAACAGTCTCGTGGACTCTATGGAAGAGGGCAAGGGTGGGATGATATGGGAGAACGGCATTGAAACATGTTAATTATCATATGTGAAATCAATCAACAGCTCAGATTTGATACTCAGGGCTGGGGCTACCAAGATGACCCAGGGGGAGGGAATCGGGAGGGACAAGGGAGGGGGGTTCTGGAGGGGGAAAAATGTATACCCATGGCGGGATTCTTGTCAATGTATGGCAAAACCAAAACCAACACAATAAAGTAAAGAAAATTAAAAAAAAAATAGGACCTAGGACTCTTGGTCTCATCCAGTCTCAAACCCACTTCCTGCAGAGTTTCTTTGAAAGGCTGGTCTTTGAACAAGGAGGCTCAAATTCTGCTTCACTCACACCTGCTCTAACCACCCCCTGTGCTGCCTCCCATATGCAGAGCACTCCAGGCCAGGCACCCCTAACTTAATAGACCCTTTCCCCTCACAGGGAGCCACTCAGGAAGATTTTCCCTAAGTCATCAAGAGTCTTATATCTCAGTAGGGTAAAATACCTGTGACCACTGTGACATGACTTTTCAGATACTTACACGCAGGGAAAGGTCCCTGCAGTTCCAAATCTATCAGGAGAGACACTGCCTCTGATGCTACTGAAAGGTCCCTAGTCTGAGCGATACATAGAAAAGGCCCTTGACACAAGCTTCCTGGACTTCTGTAGATGTAAAGAATAAGAATGGAATGGACTTACAGACATAGTGGACTGTAAACACATACTTGATGGGAGACAAATCGAGCACTGTCAACACTAAAATGATTACTGGGGCAGGCTTTACCGTGGCAAATGAGCTACCTGACTAAAAGCTGCCTCTTTCAGCAGAACCAAAACCCAAGATCTACCCATGTGCCTCCTGCTCTCTGGCCTTCTCCAGTCAGAAATTCCTCAGCCAACGTGTCCAACGCAATCACCCCTCTCAGACCCTCCTGAGACTATCTGCAAGAGACCACCCCCAACCAGAGGATCCCTGCCCAGACAATAAAAATCAGCAGCAGTGATATTCTGATCCACACAGCCCGAGTGACAAATCAGAGGGTCGAGGGCCAGGGAAAGGCCCCATTCTTTGCTGAAAGGCCCCGAACTTTGCATAAGGCTGAAGAGAATTTCAACAGCCTCTTCCTACTCACCCAAAGGACAAATAGGGGTTCTGAGGTGCACGAGAGAATGACAGAAGAGTCCAGCACAGGCCCCAAACTTAGCATAAGGCCGAAGAGGATTTCAACAGCCTCTTCCTACTCACCCAAAGGACAAATGGGGGGTTCTGAGGTGCACGAGAGAATGACAAAAGAGCCCAACACAAGCCAGAAACTGAATCCAAAGGACACAGGCAAATTATTCGTGGGGGCAGGGGTCTTAGGGATTATAAGGGTTAAGTATGGAGAGTGTGGGCAAGGCTCCAAGGACAGGTTAAGTCTCAGTACACAGGAGAGGACACACACAAGGGAGAAGCCCTATGTGTGTGGGGAGTGTGGATAAAGCTTCAGTCAGAAGCCCCATCTTATCAAGCACCAAAGGACATACACAGAGGAGAAGCCCTGTGTTTCCAGGCAGTGTGGGCAAAGCTTCAGTGTGAAGCCCCATCTTATCAGACACCAAAGGACACACACAGGGGAGAAGCCCTATGTTTGCAGGGAGTGTGGACAAAGCTTCAGTCAGAAGCCCCATATTATCAAGCACCAAAGGGCACACACAGGGGAGAAGCCCTGTGTTTTTGGGGAGGGGGAGTGTGGGCAAAGCTTCAGCGTGAGGTCCAATCTTATTAGGCACCAAAGGACACACACAGGAGAGAAGCCCTATGTTCGCAGGGAGTGTGAGTGGGTCATGACCAATAAACCACATCCTAGCCACAGGAGGATTACTGCAGCCACCTCATGCCTCAGCTTTAAGGGGGCCTCAGAGCAGGTTTATGACCCGTTACTGTCCCCAAGAGTATGAGGAGAGACTTCCCAGGTGGTCCAGTGGCTACAACTCTAAAGCATAGACACACATTCACTATCTGATTGGGGAACTACCTCCCACATGCAACGTAAATAAATAAATAAATAATTATTTTAAAGAACAGTGTGATGAGCACAGAATTAATTGTTTAAATAGACCTACTTTCATGACAGGAGTGGAGGGAGATAAACTGCAGATGGTTTCTTAAGTGTTCTGGAGATATTCATGCCAATTGCCTTCATGTTTTTTTGTATTCCTAATAAATTTTGTCTCCAAACAAACCTGAAGCCCAGACTACATACTCATTCCCCTCTTACTACTGACAGCAGTGGGGTCCGGTGGTAGATGAACCCCGGGGAAGGCATTATTCTGGAGCCAACTCAGTTAGTTCACTGGACAGTCTCTTCCAGGGTCCAGGGAGAGGAATCTAGGCTTTAAGACAGACTCATCAGGGAAAAGAAAACTCTGGCTTCCTGGGAAGTGTGACCTCTCCTCCTTATAGAATTATCTCTCCTTTGCCAAAGTGTCTTGCTGCACTGCTGGCGGGGCTTGAGCATTCACAGCCTCTGCTAGGGTCACCAGTTCTGTTGCATCCTTCTGGTAGTACACAAGAAACAAAGACTCAGTCATGCCACTGTGAGGAGAGGGAGAGAAAGAAAAAGTAAAGAGATGAAGAGATAATGGTGGAGCTTTGGTGCAAGGACCCAGGCTGGCTTGCTCACTCACCTACCTCATTTTGGGGCTGAGGGGGCCAGCCATGATGAGTACAGAACTGGTGCAAGGCCTGTAACCCAATGTGCAGTTGAGCAGAGGGAGAATACTTGGAAAAATCTGTGATCACAAAGTCTGGCTCTGCCAGTGAGTTGAGCAAGGATTTCTGGTGGAGAACAGAGCACAGCACATCAGAACTAGAAAAGCAAAACAAGACAAAACAAGAAATACCTGGAACCCTACAGTATACCCTCCCACACATACTCACAAATTTTATCTTCTTGGTTATTTCAACCTGACTGACAAGTCCTCCAAGGATATAATCAGAGAAACTGGAGGTATCACAGATACTAAAGGTGTAGGGACCTAGAGGATAAAAAGCATGAAGGCTTATCTGTCAATTGACACTCTCCCAAGATCAACAGGACTATCAAAACCAGAACGGAAAAACCTCCCACTCTCACTCTCCACCACATTGGACGTATGGGATTAGCAGATTCAGGCTATTATACACAGGATAGATAAACCATATTCAATACCCTGTGACAAACTATAATAGGAAATAATACATAAAAGAATGTGTATACAACTAAATCACTTTACTATAAAATAGAAACTAACACAAGATTCTAAGGCAACTGCACTTCAATTACAAATACTTTCATTAAAAGCAAACAAAAATCCCCACAATGCTGATTTCTTCAAGAGTATAGGTACTCTATGTCTAAAGTGTCACTCTTGGAGAAAAAGAAGCAAGTTCTTACAGGATCCAACATCGATGAGATAAGCTCAAAAATCATGAAAGAAACAAAAAAAAAAAACATAGCTCGAAAACTCTAAAATCCACAATTATCTGCCATCCATCAAAAATTTCCAGATTTCAGATCTCTGGCTTTTGTTTTCATCAAATCTATTAACTTGGAAGCATTATTTCTTTATAAAACATTTTTTTTGCTCATGCCTTCATTGGCATTCATTAAATTCCATGTATTTTTTCACTTGAAGCAGCTGGTGTTTTGTTTTGTTTTGTTTATCTTCCAAATCACTCTTTACTATATTCATGATAACTGAAAACTCCATTGATGTGAGAAATACATTAATGACTTTACAGGTGTTGTTGTAAAGAAACTGCCTGCCAATGCAGAAGACGTTAAAAGAGATCCGGGTTTGATCCCTGTGTTGGGAAGATCCCCTGCAGGAGGAAAGGGCATCCCCCTCCAGTGTTCTTGCCTGCAGAATCCCATGGACAGAGGAGCCTGGCAGACTATGGTCTGTAGGGTTGCAAAGACTTGGACACGACCTCACTGCCTTAGTGTGCATGCATCCACGCATGCACTGACTTAATATACTTTGTATGTTTAATAAATTAAAACACAAGACAAAAGTAGTAGGTTTTCCAAAGTAGAGGAAATTATCCACAATACAACAAAGAGGGGGGAGAAAACCAAAAAAGGAAAGTGACTTAAAATACATGTAATTGGAATCCGCAAAGAGATGATGGAGCAGGGAGTGAGCTGACAAAGTAGTATTTGACCAAAGAAACGAGGGGGGGTGGAACTCCGAAGTTTTCCAAGTTTGATTAATCTGTGAACTCAGAGTTAATATAAATTTGACAAATCACAAAGGAACCATGGAGAAAATTACACAAAGGTCTATCACAATTGCAAAATTATACTAAGGTATATCATAATCCATCTATTGCTTAAGATCAGTGACAGAGAACATACACACATTAGATACAAAGGAACAAGGAAAAGAACAAGAGACTTTGCAGGGAAAACAGGCAAGAAGAAGAGAATCCCAGTTTTAAGCAAGGAAATCTAGAATGCTGCACTATGCAAAATTCTGTTTTCAAAATCAGGCATTCTGAAACAAAGATAATTTCAAACATCAAAAAGCAAGAAGAGTCACCACTAAAGTACAACGTATGATAAAGGGCTTGGACAGAAGCAAAGTGGTACTGGATGCACATCTAAATGTAGAGAACATGTAACTGTCAAACAGAATCACAGAAATGCAAATCAAATCCAAAATGAGATAACACTTTACACCAGTCAGAATGGCTGCAATCCAAAATCTACAAGTAATAAATGCTGGAGAGGATGTGGAGACAAGGGAACTCTCTTACACTGTTGGTGGGACTGCAAACTAGTACAGCCACTACAGAAAACAGTGTGGAGGTTCCTTAAAAAACTGCAAATATACCTGCTATATGACCTAGCAATCCCAGTGCTGGGCATATACATTGAAGAAACCAGAATTGAAAGAGCCACGTGTACCCCAATGTTTATCGCTGCTTTGTTTACAATAGCCAGGACATGGAAGCAACCTAGATGCCCATCAACTGATGAATGGATAAGAAAGCTGTGGTACATATACACAATGGAATATTACTCAGCATTAAAAAACATTCATCTGAATCAGTTCTACTCAGGTGGACAGACCTGGAGCCCATTATCCAGAGTGAAGTAAGCCAGAAGGAAAAACAATACAGTATACTAACGCATATATATGGAATTTAGAAAGACGGTAATGAGAACCCAGTATGCAAGACAGCAAAAGAACGCAGATCTATAGAACAGACTCGTGGACTCTGGATGAGGGCAAGGGTGGGATGATATGGGAGACTGGCATTGAAACATGTTAATTATCATATGTGTAATCAATCGCCAGCTCAGGATTGATGCTCAGGGCTGCTGCATCGAGATTTCCCAGGGGAAGGGGGGTTCTGGAGGGGGAGTATATGTAAACCCATGGTGATATCATGTTATTGTATGGCAAAACTAATAAAAAAATTTAAAAAAGCTCTTCAAGATTTTTAATGCGTGTGGAAGTTTATGACACACATGAAATTCCAAGTATTTTATTGTGTGTGTCCAGTGATGAAGTATTACTTGGAAAAGTCAATAGGGAATTTACTTTTCTACAGTCTGAAAGTTAAAGAAAAAAAAGAGAGGTGCAGCCAATGAGCCAAATGGGATCAAATTAATAGTGGTATTAATCTCGTCTGCTTCTAAGTTCAGTTCACAGTTCTCAACTAAGCCTACTTGGATATATACGTTACAAACCCCAGGTTAAGAGACTAGAGCGTTATGTCACTTTGGTCCAAGGGAGAATACACATGTACACTGAATACATACGCATTCAGTATTCATATGTATGATCACAGGGACAATTCTCCCTTTGCTGTAGGTAATCATTTCTTGACCCCAGGCTTAGCATACCTAGGACTTTGATTTCTAGTGGACAGATGCCATTGAGTTCATTCATGCCCTGAACTTCTGTAAAGGAGACAAAGTCAACACTCTCAAATCCATGTCGGGCTTCATCCAGGCAGGTGACAACACCAGGGTTGCCCTGGTAGGAAGAGAAGAAAAGAAAGCCTCATAGGTAGAATCAGAGTACCAGGAGCACAGACAAGGGCTATGGTTACAAACATGCCAGCCTGAGGCCAGACTCCATACCTTGGTAAGTATAGAAACCACAGTACTGAGAGGCTAGTCCCCTCTCAGTTGGAATCCGTGAGGATCATTTCCTCTCTAAAGTCACAGAACAACTTCCTGTAATAGGAGAAAACAAGACTGAGACCAGGAACTTGGATACTCGGGCATGCTGGTAATTAGACAGTACTTACGCTGTATGGGCAGAGGTGGACACACAGACTTGTAAATCTGGTTTTCTTAAGAGTATCATTAGGGCACCGAGAGCCAGGGGATTTTGGCCTGGGCTAGCAAGGAGTTAAGGACGAAGGGAGAAGCAGGAACTCACCCAAAAAGACCTCGAGCATCTGCTATGACCAGCTTGTTTCTGTGTCTGTGACAAAGTCAACCACCTGCAGCTGGTCCTCCAAAGGGGAGTTGGTAAGGACCACCACCCATAACAAGGAAGAATCTCACTGCAAAAAGGATATGCACTGGGTGCAAGGGGAGTAAGAAAACAAAGGAGAAAGGCAGGTCAAGAACTGCCAGATGGTCAGGGCTCAAGCTTACTAGTTCTGATCTTTTCTACAAATATAAAGTACATGTATCACACTTGGTGAGGGTGAAATCCCAAGAGAAATAAGAATTCCCAGACTATGACAAAAAAAAGTAAAAAGGTACTAACGGGACAAAATATGAAGACCAACTCATTTCACTTACTTGAAAAATAAGCACCCTCTCCTACTGCCTACAACCCTGCAGGCCCTTTTACATACTCTGTAGAAGTTGGCATTTAACCCCAAATCCTACACTTTAATTCGTTTCCATTTTCAAACTGAACAAAATAGGACAAAGCTAACCCTGCTCAGCAATGATTTGCAAAGGATCACTGTCCAAATGTCTTCCCCTATTCACAAGGGTAAGTTCCTACAACTACAATGAGAGTTTCAGTGCCTAAGTTCTCTGGGAAACCCGAGGTAGTGTATCAGCACCGAGAGGCCCAGTGCATTAAATAAAAACATTGAACTAACCAGAAAATGGATCTTAGAAAAAGAAAATGGATCTTAGAAAAATAAGGCAAGTTGATGCTGCAAGATACCTGGGCATCACTAAGGAAGTCTTCAACAATTGCCCCAGTGTAGGCACTGACTGGCACATAGTGGTTGAGTTTAGCAAGGCGGGGCTATGATGCCTCAGCCTGGCTCTTACCAATGTCCTCATCTCGCAGGTTGAACTAGAAAGTGCAGAAAGGAGAAAAAGTGAAGCAAATGCAGAGATCAGGTAGTGAGGTGCCTGGCCAAGGAAAGGTAGTCAGGAAGGGGTACCTGGGAAGAGAGGTCAGCCCACCGAGCAGTGCCCTCATCATGCAGGTGACAGCTTTACACCACCAAGGATGATATTCTTGGCAATCTCCACCCCTAGGCCCCAAAGGCCTGATAACAGCACACTGGATGCCTGGAGATGCTTTACAGTCTCATGGCCGAGGACATATGTGTCGGATTTGAAGAAGACTTTGGGTCAGGGCCTGGCCCACCCTCCTTTATCTTCTGTGTCCTTCTGCTGCTTCATATAATCAGGTTTAGCCTCACTTACAACTTTCAAGATTAAAGACCCTCATCTATGTCTGTTTCAATGCCCCTTTTTTGGCATTCCCTAGAAACTCAGGGGGAAAAGTTTCAATAAGATACAATAAGGGCTTGGATAATGGAGATACTTTCCCACCAACCACAATAACATCCCACCTCCAACATATATGTTAGACACACTCACGCTGGCTGACCCTCTTGGCTCTATGAACACTACAGAACAAGCAGACGAGAAATCAGGACTTGGTTTTGAATCAGGTCCAGACAGACATTGTTTCTTTGATGATGGCAAGCTGGACATCTTTAGAAAAAAGGTCAGAGGTAAGCCAGATATAGGCAGACTTTTCTGTTTGTTAATGGTAACTCTGAGGGAGAGAAGGGGTTTAGTACTAATGTTCTCATTTTAAGAAAAGAAAAATGAAGCCATGCCTGGTACTAAAGCCACCCTGAGAAGAAGGAAAGAGGAGGCTGAGCTCAGACAGCTGACATGCCCTAGGAATAGAAGAGAGAAAAGAGTTTCAGGAAGATAACAGACCACACACTGGGTAGATCATGAACTCTGGATGGGTTTCAGGCAGGCTGAAGAGATGCTGAGAAGAGAATGCAGACTGATGTAAGGCTGCTATAAGGAGGGGATATGATAAAATTACATGGGCCAGTGAGACTGAAAGTGAAGATTTCCAGCTTCTGAATGAGGATGCTGGGGGCCTCCCAAAGCCCTTAGGGGATATTATAAGGCAAGATGTGGAATAACAAGATCGTTTAAAAAACTAGAAAATTAGTCAATTTTTAAATGCACAGATAGAGCACCAGGAAAGACTGGGATGATGAGCCTCTATTAGGGATGATTAGGACCAAAATCAGAAACCTTGTTATCAGATCCTGCCACAGTGATGGGAACTGGGGAAGGATGTCTGAAGGCTTATGCATCCAAGGAATTCTTGCCTGGAGCTTTATCCTTTATGGGGTTCTGAGGGATGATACCAGGGGTTATTTGGAAAGAACAGTGCCATAATGAAAAAACTGGGTATTCTCCAACAGCAGATTATGGCTTAGTGAATGACAAAACTGGATTCAGAGGTGTTTCTTGATAGAAATGCTGAAGCGGAGTTTGTGGAGCTGGGCCACTAAGCAGAAATCTCGGGTATAGGAACATTTCTTAAAGGTGATGTAGAACTGAAAGGTCTTTAAACTGACATGTTAAAAGCGATTGTATTTTAACTGGAAAGACTAGGTCCAGAGTGATGTCTGTGATAAGAGATTACAATGAGGTTGAGCTGTGTGGACGTGATTTCTGAGTAGGTTTAGGGCCAGTAGTATTCACTAGTCTTGTATTTTTTTCTTCTTTAAATCTCTGAAAAGTGACTGGGAGGAGAAAACGAGGGGCTGAAATAGTGTCTAAGTGAAGATGTTAGAGAAAGATCTCTCTGAGGGAACTGAAGGGTAAACAGACCTTGCCCAGGCTCTGGTTCCCCTTGGAAGCTGTGAAGGTAATAATTTTGATTTAAAGTCTTCATAGGAATACATGAGTAGCAATTCTGAACACGGTACTCTAACATACTACGGAATAAGATTTTTGACTAGATATGCTGGACTCTGAATGCAGAAATCGGGGCCTCTGGAGCCCTGAGGTCCAATTTTGGAGTCCAAGGGAAGAAAGGGTAACATCCACTGCGCAGATGGCTGTTATGCCCTGGCGCCGGCACTTACACTGCCCCTTAAGCTCAGTTTAGGGCATCCCAGTTCAGTTTGGTGGCTCAGTCACATCCCGCCGTTTGCTACCCCATGAACCACAGCACACCAGGCCTCCCTGTCCATCACCAACTCCTGGAGTCTGCCCAAACCCACGGGCACTAAGTCAGTGACGCCATGCAATGGTCTCGTCCTCTGTCGACCCCTGTGGTGCCCTGTCGTCCCCTTCTCCTCCTGTGTCCCAAGAGATCCCGAACACCCTACTGAAAACGAGTGGCCTAAAAAGCCCTGCCCGAAAGCCCTGACAGGGGAGGCCAGCGGGGAGAAGCCATTCGTTACCCACGCCAGTTCGCCATGCGGCTCCACGCGGAGCAGAAGCCCAGCCCAGCCAACGCGCTCTTTTTCCTCTTCCCTCCCCCTGAACAGCTAATGGAGAGCTGCCATAGCCTCAGCCTTGCCCACTCTCCCTGCGTCCCTTCCACTGCTACGCCATTTTACCTCAAACGCAGAGCCAAGAGTGCAGCCGCTTCACTTGCCACGGAGAGTGCCTTCTCTCCGTCTGCCCAGCCCACTAGTGAGACACGCTGGACGTCGGCAGCACGTGACACGTCATCACATGTGCTGCGGGACTGAGGCGGCTGGCGGGGGGCGGGGGGGGGGGGGGGGGGGGGGGGAGAGGGGGTGGCGGGGGGTGGAGATGGCTCCCTCTGGTGGCTGCACACACTGGTGTTACTAGCTCAGTGCTTCGCTACTCTCTCTGACTCCAGGGCGTGCAGTCCCACAGGCTCCTCTGTCAATGGCTTGCTGCAGGAGATAATACTGGACTGGTGTGCCATTTTAAAATCCGTACAAAGTAAAGCACAGTGATTACATCATTTTGGGGGTGGGCTTCATTCGTAGCTCAGTAGTGAAGTAAAGCAAGAAGTAGAGAACTTTTGGGAACCCGTGAGTTCAATCCAGTGTATTTGGGTGGAAACAGAAAAATTAAAGTATTAAACTTTCCTGGAGTGGCTTTTCATTTTTCCCTTCTAACAACACATGCTTTCAGTTCAGTTCATTCCCTCCATCATGTCAGACTCCTTGACACCCTGTGGACTGCAGCATGCAGGTCTTCCTTATCCATCAGCAACTCTCTCAGGTCTGGCCAACTCATGTCCATCCAGTCAGTGATGCCATCCAACCATCTCATCCTCTGTCCTCCACTTTGCCTTCTGCCTTCAATCTTTCCCAACATCGGGGTCTTTTCCAGTGAGGGAGTTCTTAAATCAGGTGGCCAAAGTATCAGAGATGAAGCTTCAACCTCCGTCCTTCAAATGAAAATTCAGGACTGATTTCCTTCAGAACTGACTTGGTTGAACTCCTTGCAGTCTGAGGAACTCTCAAGAGTCATCTTCAACACCGCAGTTTAAAAACATCAATTCTCTGACTCTCAGCTTTCTCTATAGTCTAGTGCTCACATCCATTCGTGATTACCGGAGAAACCATAGTTTGGAGTAGACCTTCGTCCCCAAGTATATCTCTCTTTAATATGCTGTCCAGGTTGGTCATAGCTCTTCTTCCAAAGAACAAGTGTATTTTAATTTCATGGTTGAAGTCACCATCTGCAGTGATCTTGGAGCCCTAAGAAGATAAAGTCTCTCACTGTTTAAATTGTCTCTCCATCTATTTGTCAAGTAGAGATGGGACTGGATGTCATGATCTTAAGTTTTCGAGTGGTGAGTTTTAAGCCAGCTCTTTGCACTCTCTTCCTTCACTCTCATCAAAAGCCTCTTCAGTTCCTCTTTGCTTTCTGCCATAAGGATGATGTTATCCGCATACTTAGGTTGTTGATATCTCTCCCGGCAATCTTGATTCTAGTTTGTGTTTTATCCAGACTGGCTTTTGCATGATGTACTCTGCAGGAAAGTTAAATAAGCAGGGTGGCAATATACCTCTGTGATGTACTCCTTTCCAAATTTGGAACCAGTCCCCTGTTTCATGTCCAGTCCTAATTGTTGCCCCCTGATGTGCATGTAGACTTCTCAGGAGGCAGGTAAGGTGGACTAGTATTTACATCCCTTTAAGAATTTTCCACAGTTCATCATGATCTGCACAGTCAGAAGCTTTGTGACAGGCAATAAAGCAGAAGCAGATGTTTCTCTGAAACTCTCTTCCTTTTTCTGTGATCCAATGGATGGTGGTGATTTGATCCAATGGATGGTGGTGATTTGATCTCTGGTTCCTCTGTCTTTCTTTAAATCCATTTTGAATATCTGGAGCTCTTGGTCTCCATACTGTTGAAGCCTGGCTTGGAGATATTTGAGCAGTACTTTCTATGCAACTTTGATGAGATGAGTGCAACTTTGCAGTAGTTTCCATATTCTTTGGCATTGCCTTTCTGTGAGATTGGAATGAAAACCAACCTTTCACAGTCCTGTGTCCACTGCTGAGTTTTCCAAATTTTCTGACATAGTGATTATAGTACTTTTACAGCATCATATTCAGGATTTGAAATCGCTCAGCTGGGGAATTCCATTGCCTCCACTAGCTTTGTTCATAGTGGTGGTGTTTAAGGCCCACTTGACTTCACGCTCCAGGATGTCTGGCACTAAATGAGTGATCACACTTTTGTGGTTATTTGGGTCATTAAGATCTTCTTTTTTATATCATTCTGCATATCTCTGCCATCTCTTCTTAAGCATCCACAGTGCTTCCCATAAATGTGGGCTCCCAGGACAATGAGCATCACAACTTCCCTTGAATTTGATCTGGAGTGCGAGAGAAACCGTCTCCTGACGTTGCCTTCTTGAACTTCTGCTGTGTCTTGGATTCTTTATCAATGACCATGCCTAGGAAATTTCTTGAGGGCAGTGCTATTCTCTCAAGAGGGTGGAGTAGAAGGACCTCTGCTCATCTTCTCCTTTGAGAACTCTAAAATAAGAGCTCTGCTGACTAATCATCAAGAGGAGAATGTTGGATTGCACCAAAAAAGATACCACACATTCAAGGGCAAAGGCCATGCCCCAACAAGTTGGTAGGAGGGAAGGAATTGCACTTAGGATCAAATCCCATAGCCACCAGAGATGCTCAGAGGGCTCAAGCAAACTGTGTGTGCCCCAGAAACCAGAGACCCTTCAGAGAATGAGCCAGTCCTGACTTTGAGTGTTTGAGGGCCTCCTTTTAGGCTTGGATCAGCAGTGATCTGCTGCGGGGGTAGGGGCTTTGGGTGCAGCAGACCTGGGTCACAGAACGTGTAGCATAAGCCCTCATGGAAGAGGTCTCCATTAGCCTCCATTGAGTCACTGAGCAGATGACCCACAAACTCCAGAACAAGTATACCAAAGAAATTATCGCATTGTTAAGAAAGGTCTAGGGCCCATAACAGAATCCATACCTGGAGATCTGACAAAGGAACTGAGAATCCCTTTGACTATGGAGGCCAAAGGGATTTGATTACAGATCTTCCACAGGACTGGGGAAATAGATGCTTGGAGGGCAAAAAAAACAAAACATTGTGTGCACCAGGAGCCAGGGGAAAGGAACAGTGTCCCCACAAAAGACTGAGCCAGATTTTCCTGTGAGTGTCTTGGAGTCTCTGGTGGAGGCATGGGTTAACAGTATCCTCCTGAATGGTCAGGGGTATTGAATACAAACATGCCTGCACAAATCCTATTGAAGGAGGATATTATCTTCATTACCACTGCCATACTTTGGCCTCAGGTAAAACAGAAAATTGGATTAAAGATTTACTGAGCATGGCCCACCCATCAGGACAAGACCCAGTTTCCCCAAAGATCAGTCTCTCCCATCATGACGCTTCTCCATCAGAGGGCAGACAAAATTGAAATCACAGTCACTGCAGACTAACCAAACTGATTTCATGGACCACGGTCTTGTCTAACTCAGTGAAACTATGAGCCATACTGTCCGTGTAGGGCCACCTAAGACGGTTGGGTCTTGATGGAGGGTTCTGAATGTGGCCAGTGGAGAAGGTAATTATGATACTCTGTAATGCCAATTATATGATACTCTGTAAAATGTAAAATTAGGGAGTCATTAGAAATATCAGAAGTTTTAATTTTTGATTCAGAATAGTTTTATTCATTTGAATACAGTTTGTCAGCACTCAACTTTTCCTCTCCTAATTTGACACACAAATCCACTCAACTGGAGCCTCCATCACCCCAGAGGTCTTATCAGATGATTGAGTGAAAATTTCTCATTCCTGTCCAACTATTTGAGAACCCAGGGACGATACAGTCCTTGAAATTCCCCAGGCCAGAATAGTGGAGTGGATGCCTGTCCTGTCTCCTTCTCCAGGGAATCTTTCCAGCCCAAGAATTGAACCGGCGTCTCCTGCATTGCAGACAGATTCTTTACCACCAGAGTTATCAGGGAAACCCATACACTGGAATTCTATGGTGTACAGCTGTGGGCACCTCATAATGTGAAATGTTGACGTCAGCACCAATTTCCATTTCTGCACCCTGGGTGCAAATTTCACAAGGTCTATCTCAGGATGAGTTAATGCATCAAATGGAAAGTTTTTGTTGAGGGAAGTGTTTTTACTTTACTTACCCAGAGTTAAATGAACAGTCCCGAAGGAGAGCAGGAGTCTGCGCCTTATTTTTGTCACTATTACCTGGAAGCTTCATTATCACCTACAGCACAACAAAGAGAAAAGACCACTGTGACTTGCTGTCAAGCCAGCCTTGGACAGGCTCTAGAAGGTTCTGCCAAATGTGAAAGTGTTTTCCACAGGGCACCTTCTTTGGAATATCTTCAGCTTCATGTTTCAGACAAGAAAGCAGAAAAGCGTAAAAAGAGGCAACACATATAGATAAGAAAAATAACCACTTTAGGGACCAACTGGTGAGCAGAGAGAAAGTGTCTCCTGGTGTGCCGGTTGGCCCTGGCATCTGGAGACTGAGGACAAGGAGGGGTTGAACATTTGGTGATGTCACAAAGGAGCCTGCAGCAACCTGAACCTGTCTGTTGTGACGACTTCAAGGTAGAGGATAAGGAGGCTTGAGGGGCTCAGTGGGAGTGGTTTTAAAGGGAAGTGGTGACATTTCCAGCAGTCGATCCAAAAAAAAAAAAATAGGAATGGAGTAACAATAACATCTTCTTACCAGTGTATTCTTTCTGAACCTGGTTCTCTCCTGGGAACCAGAAGCAGGTGGGTCCAGCTTCTAATATTATTTTTCCATTTGCTGAATACAGACACTGAGCTGAGCAGGGCAGACATGTAGGCATATGCAGCTGTGGGTCAGAGCCAACTGGCAAAAAAGGATATTGAGTAAGAGTCCAGAAATAAGGAGCCACTTATATGCTTTGCTGGTGTATAGTGTTCCAAAAATTGATTGTGCTCAGTCGTAAGTACTGTCTGACTCTTTGCAACCCCATGTTCTGTAGCTTCCAGGCTTCTTGTCTACAGGATACCCTAGACAAGAATACTGGAGATGGATATCATTTACTTCTAGAGGCATAGAGGACTTTTTAGGAATGTGAAGCCCTGCTGTGTGAGCTACCACATATTTGTCAAAAACCACAGAAACTTACAACATAAAAAGTGAATCAATACATGTGTATATAAAAAATACATTTTGACATTGAAAATGGAATGCAGAGTTCTATTGAACAATCTAACTATATTACAAATGTATGAAACTACCTCAGTCAGATCCCCTGAAATATGTATATTTGGAAATAAATGGATTTGCAGGACTGAAAGCAAAAGATAAATGCATTGTGATTTGATTGACAATGATGATGTTCATTCTTGTAAGGTACAGGTAAATAATTCTGATGCTGGTGTACATGTAGACTTGAATTGAGCAGTTAAATAGATGGCATAAATAGATGAGTATACACACATACATTTGTTTGTTCTGTTAACTGAAAGGGGTCTAAATGAAATGCTACCCCAGAAATCTGAAAGAAACAATGATGAAGAAGGAATCACAGATCTTGGTTCCCAAATATGTTTTCTGAATAAAGGAAACAGGCTTCTTGGAGAAATGAATGATTGGAGGACTCAGGGAAAATCATAGAAGAGGAGTCTGGAGGATCTTATTATGTCAAAAAGAAAGTGTTAAAAAACAAGAGTGCCACATTAATGGGTTTATGTTAAAGAACACAGGAATGAAGTACCAGTGGAAGCTATAACCAGATGAGCAACATAATAAATTAGCATATAAATTAATAAATAAGTAGGTGAATTTGGGGGACTATATCTCAAAGTATACAATGAAAATCTATGAGTCCATACAGACATTAAAAAACTGATTATTCCTGAAGAGTGAGTTTCCTCACTCTTTTTCAGAAGGATTTCTGAAAAAAATGAAACAATATGGAGAGGGAAAATAAGAAAATGTGACAGGGGAATAACCTGACAAACACTTATTCAGCCAGGTCTTCAATTTCAACATAAACAGAGATAAGACATGTTGATAGTTTCACGTGATGTAAAGGACACTCCACCTCTGCTCCCTTCCTCCCCCAAAATCCATTGTACCAGGCTAATAGGAAACACAGGAGAGAAATCCATTCTTAGGATCATTTTACAAAATACCTGAATGGAACTCCTCAAAACTATCAAGATTATAAAAATAGGGAAGTCTGAGAAATTGTCACATCCAAGAAAAACCTAAAATGGCATGGCTACTGAAGGCAATGTGGGATCTGGGATGAGTTTCTGGATCATAAAAAGGATATTAGGTGAAAACTAAGAAAAAGTTAGCAGGAACAATATCTTAGAAATTACATAGAAACTCTACTTGATAACAATATGTGTGATATGTGGGAAATTTCTGTGGGAAAATATGTTTGGGAAGCATCTTTGTTTTAATGTAAATCTAAAATTGTTCAAAGATTCTTTGAAACAGCAGGATCCTCTATGACCCACCTCCCAGAGTAATGGAAATAAAGCAAAAGTAAATAAATGGGATCTAATTAAACTTATAACCTTTCGCACAATGAAACTATTAGCAAGAGGTAAGACAGCCTTCAGAATGGGAGAAAATAATATCAAACAAAGAAACTTACAAAGAATTGATCTCAAAAATATACAAGCAACTCCTGCAGCTCAATTCCAGAAAAAAAAATGATGCAACCAAAAAATGGGCCAAAGAATTAAACAGACATTTCTGCAATGAAGACATACAGATGGCTAGCAAACACATGAAAAGATGCTCAACATCAGTCATTATCAGAGAAATACAAATCAAAAACCCAATGAGGTACCATGTTAAGCCGGTCAGAATGGCTACCATCAAAAAGCCTACAAACAATAAATGTTGAAAAGGGTGTGGACAAAAGGGAACCCTCTTATATTGTTGGTGGGGATGAAAACTAAATACAGACAATTTGGAGAACCGCGTGAAGATTGCTGGAAATAGAACTGCCATATGACCTAGCAAACCCACTGCTCTGTATATACACCAAGGAAATCAGAATTGAAAGAGACACAGGTACCCCAGTGTTCACTGCAGCACAGTTTATAATAACCAGGATATGGGAGCAACCTAGATGTCCACTGGAGATGAATGAATAAGAAAGGTGTGGTACATATTCAAAATGGAATATTATCACAATCAGTTCAGTCGCTCAGTTATGTCCGACTCTCTGCAACCCAGCAATCGCAGCACACCAGGCCTCCCTGTCCATCACCAACTCTCAGAGTCCACCCAAACCCATGCCCAACGAGTCGGTGATGCCATCTAGCCATCTCATCTTCTGTCTTCCCTTGCTCCTCCTGCCCTCAATCCTTCCCAGCATCAGGGTCTTTTCCAATGAGTCAGCTCTTCACATGAGGTGACCAAAGTATTGGAGTATCAGCTTCAACATCAGTCCTTCCAATGAACACACAGAACTGATCTCCTTTAAAATTGACTTGTTGGATCTCCTTGCAGTCCAAGGGGATCTTAAGAGTCTTCTCCAACATCACAGTTCAAAACCATCAATTCTTCAGCACTCAGCCTTTTTTGCTGTCCAAATCTCACATCCATACATGACAACTGGAAAAACCATAGCTTTGACTAGTTCCAATGTCTCAGCTTTTCAATATGTTATCCAGGTTGGCCATTACTTTCCTTCCAAGGAGTAGGCGTCTTTTGTTTTCATGGCTGCAAGCACCATCTGCAGTGATTTTGAAGCCCCCCAAAATGAAGTGATGGGACCAGATGCCATGATCATAGTTTTCTGAATGTTGAGCCTTAAGTCAACTTTCACAAAAGGCTATTTAGTTCCTCTTCACGTTCTTCCATAAGCCTGGTGTCATCTGCATATCTGAGGCTATCGATATTTCTGCGGGAAATCTTGATTCCAGTTTGTGCTTCTGTCAGTCCAGGGTTTCTCATGATGTACTCTGCATATAAGTTAAATAAGCAGGATTACAATATACAGCCTTGACGTACTCCATTTCCTATTTGGAAGCAGTCTATTGTTCCATGTCCAGTTCTAACTATTGCTTCCTGACCTGCATACAGCTTTCTTAAGAAACAGGTCAGATGGTATGTTATTCCCATCTCTTTCAGAATTTCCACAGTTTGTTGGAATATTACCCAGCTATTAAAAATAATGTGTTTGAATCAGTTCTAATGAGGTGGATGAAACAAGAGCCTATAATACAGAGTGAAGTAAGTCAAAGAAAAACACCAATACAGTATATTAATGCGTATATGTGAAATTTAAAAAGATGGTAACAATGACTCTATATACAAGATAGCAAATAGACACAAATGTAAAGATCAGACTTTTGGACTCTGTGGGAGAAGGTGAGGGTGGGATGATTTGAGAGAATGACATTGAAACATGTATATTATCATATGTGAGCTAGATTTCTAGTGCAGGTTTGATGCATGATATAGGGTGCTCAGAGCTGGTGCACTGGGATGACCCTGAGGATAGTATGGGGAAGGAAGTGGGAGAGAGGTCCAGGATGAGGAACACATGTACATCCATGGCTGGTTCATGTCAATGTATAGCAAAAACCACTATAATATTATAATTAGCCTCCAATTAAAATTAATAAGTCAATTTATAAAAAACAAATCCCATTTTATCACTAACAAATGAAATAAATACAAAATAAAATGTTGATAAAAAAAGAAGAAAAAAAACACCATCTGGGAGACCCCTGCCTACTATTTTTCCAGACTGTAATATCATTCCCTGTGACCCATTGGAAAACATGTTAAGTAAAGCACCCTGAAAGAGAGATATATAAATGCAAAAGATACATTAATTACAAAAGAGGGGAGAGCAACCATTTAAGTATATAAAAGAAAATGGGCATGTGGAGCTGTGGTGGTGGAAAATGGGGAGATGCTCACCAAAGGGTCAAAACTTTCAGTTGAAGATGTGTAAGTTCCAAGGACCTGATATAGAACATGAAGACTATATTTAAGTGTACTCCATTGCTGAAAGTTGCTATGGGAATAGAGCATTAATGTTCTCACCATGAAGACAGAAACGTTCTAGTTCTGTGACTTGCAAGATGTGCCAATTTCCTATTGTGTTAAACATTTTACAATATATACTCATATAAAAATGATCACATTGTACATCTTAAACTTATACTATACCTCAGTAAATCTGAGGGAAAACACTGAACAAAACAAGAGTGAGCAAAGAAGCAGGTATAATTTTTGTCATGCATATCTCTGCAGCTGGAGAGAAACTCATGGTGCACAATTCAAGGGTTCTATCTAACTTGCACAAGCTCAATAACTATGGTCCCTTGGCTCTAAAGTACAAATGAAATAGCTGTGTTGCATAGACTTTTTGGTCTGCAACATGTAGAGTCTTCGAGGACCAGAAATTGAAAGCATGCCTCCTGCTTTCACAGAAAATTTCTTTCCCATTGAGCTCCATAGTTAAATGTCTGAATTACTTTCATATTTTTCATTGTTAGTGTGTAGATTGGGATTGATTACTTCATGTTTATTTTTCATTCTGAAAGATATTTAATTCATAAGTTAGTTGGTATATTTTTGACCAAGTCTTCAGGATTTTCTATGCAGATTCCCATGCCATCTACAAACAGAGGCTGTTTTATTTTTTCCTTTCCAATTTATCTCTTTTCCTTGCCTAATCGATCTGTATGTAACTCTGAATACTATACTGAATGTTAGTATTTAGGAGGGGGCCATTTTCTTGTTCTGATCTTAGAGGTACATTTTACATTTACATCACTGAGTAGGGTGGTTTTGGATGTGTAGTTCACATATATGGCCTTTTTCACGTCTAGGTTCACTCCTTCTGTAAATAATTGATTGAGGGTTATTACTATGAAAGTGTGTGGAATTTTAACAGGTTTTCTCTGTATCTGTTTAGATGATACTATGATTTCTATCCTTCATTCTGTCAAATGTCAGTTTATAGTATTTTTTGAGATTTGTATGAGGAAACATCCTTGCATCCCAGGCTGCATCTTGCATTATCTCAATACAGATTGTTTGAATGTGCTGTGGAATTTGGTTTGCCAATATTTTTGAGGCTATCTGCATGTACATTTCTTAGGTGTATTGATG
Source organism: Antilocapra americana (assembly GCA_007570785.1). Lineage (NCBI taxonomy): Eukaryota > Metazoa > Chordata > Mammalia > Artiodactyla > Antilocapridae > Antilocapra > Antilocapra americana. The sequence continues at coordinate 281,550 of ML662466.1, forward strand.
TACAATTTTTTCTCTTGTATTGGCCTCATCAGCTATTGTATCAAGGAAAAGTTGGTCTCATGATGATTTTGGTAGAAATCCCTTGTCTTCAAATTTTAGGAAGACTTATCATTAAATTGTGATGAGTAGAATACACTGATTCTACTAAATTTGTGTAGAATTTACTAATGAATCCACCTAGTTTGGGGCTATTGTGTGTGTGTGTAGGGTGGGTTTGAAATTTTCACTGGCTCAATCTCCTTACTAGGTTTAAATCTATGCAGATGATCTGTTTTTTCATGAGTCCATTCTTGGTAGATGCTATTTGTAACATTACATTATTTTCTTCTATGTTATTTAATTTGCTGGAATTGATTATTAATATTCATGAACATGCATTCGTACTTGGTTGCCTCTGAATTTTGTGACCCCATAGACTGTAGTCCACAAGTCTTCTCTGTCCATGGAATTTTCCAGGCAAGATTATTTCAGTGGGTTATTGTGCCCTGCTTCAGGGCATCTCCCCAACCCTGTGACTAAACCCAGTTCTCCAGAATTGCCGGTGGATTCTTTGCTCTCTGAGCCACCAAGAGAAGCCCAAGAATACTGGAGTGGGTAGCCTGTTCTTTCTTCAGTGGATCTTCTAGACCCAGGAATTGAATGAATCTGGATCTCCTGCATGGCAGCTGGATTCTATACCACGTAGTCTGCCAGGGAAGCCCAATATGAATAATAAATGTAAGCAAATACAATAATCTATAAGAAAATGATATAGTGTTACAAATATAAAATCTACCACAATAGGAATCATGGAAAACAGAACATCTGAACAGACTAAAATTTAGTAAGGAAATAGAGAATAGATTTAAACGTTGTAAGGAGTCTGGGCCCATAATAAAAATCCCTCACTTACCACTAAAACACACACTTGAAAGCCCAGGAGTAGGTGGTTGTATTGGTTAATTCTAAACAAAAAAAGTTAATGATAGTACTTCCTAAAAACTGAAGACAAGGTTTAGGGGGGAACTAAGATGGTGGAGGAATAGGATGTGGAGACCACTGTTCTCCTCAACAAATACACCAAAAGAACGTTTAAAAGCAGAGCAAACGCCACAAAACAACTTCTGAATGCTAGCAGAGGACATCAGGCACCCAGAAAGGCAGCTCATTGCCTTTGAGAAAAGGTAGGACAAAATATAAAAAGTAAAAAGAGAGGCAAAAGAGGTAGGGACAGAGCTCCATCTCAGGAAGAGAGTCTTAAAAAAGAGAGAAGTTTCTGAACACCAGGAAACATTCTCTCCGGCAGATCTGTGGCATCTCAGAGGGCAGAGTAACCAGGAGAAAAATAGATAAATAGTTATACCACACAGATTATGTGCCTAACTGTGACTCCCAGCAGCGCAGTGGCCCTGGCACCCCATCCCCCACTAGCAAGCGCTGGCTTCTCAGGGAGGGGCGGGCTGCACTACTTTGGGTGAGTTCTGGGACTGAACGCCCGAGGGCAGCCTGGGACAGCAACTTAGACTGTGGAGTATCTTTCCCTCGAAGAGCCACCGCCAGACCCTCACACAGAACAAAGGGCTGCATGGAGCTTGTCGGCTGTGCGGAGCTGTTCAGCTGAGGGCTTCAGGCCAGCCCATCCCCCACCGGAGACCGGCAGGTGAGGGCTACAGGGTGCAATTGCAGCCCCAGTGAGGCATGTGCTACCAAACCGTGGGCACAATTAGTTGCCAACCAAGACTTCTTGAAATTCTGCACGGTTGCTGCCAGAGATTGGCTCTCCACACACCAGAGAAAGCACACCCAGTTGCTCACCGAGAAAACCATGAGGCTGGGAGGGGGAGGGGAGAAGTTGAAGCCCCCACCCACACAGGGCAGCTCAGACCTGAGAGGTGCAGGCAGCCCCAGTGGCCGCCTCGGGCTGCCCCCCAGCAGAGTGACCAAGAGGCTGAGCAGTGTGGGCGGGAAAAGCGCACACAATGAGAACGGGACAAACCCAAGAGTGGCTGAATCACTGTGAGCACACGCCAGTGATATTGGTTTGCTGTGTTCCTTGCTACCCACAGCACAACTGAACAAGTGAGCCTATAAAACCGACCACCACCCCCACCCCTTGAACCTAAAAGCCCGACCCCTACTACCCCCCCCCCCCCCCAATCTCTATTTACTTGGGCAGAAATAGGCACTGAAGAGACCAGCAAACAGAAGAGGCTAAAATAAGCAGAGGGGAACACTTTGAAACTGACAGGAGTAACAGATTAAATCCCTGCAGTTAGCACTGACTACATAGAAAGGAGCCTATAGACCTTGAAAGTACAAGCCAGACCAAGGAACATCTCAAAATGAACAGACCCCTCACTGTAAGAAGCAACTCCAGAGAAAGTCCTAGATACATTTTTACTATGATCATCTTTTAAATTTTTAAAGCCTTTTTAAATTAATATTTTATAATTTTAGATCCCCTATAACTCCTTCAAGTTTCATTTTTACAATCATCTATTACCTATCCAAAAAAAACCCCTTTTTAAAGTAAGCTTCATATATATATGTAAGAATTTCAGTGACTTTTTTTGTTTCTGTTGTTGTTTACTTGTTTTTTTCTCCTCTTTTTTCCTTTTTTAATTTTTCTTTTATTTTTTTTTCTTTTTTCTTTGTAATTGTATTTTTGAGAATCTAACCTTTACTCTAGACTTTAAATCTTTGCTTTTTAGTATTTGTTATCAACTTTGTTCTTTAAGAACCCAATCTTCAGTGCCCATTTTTACTTGGGAGTGAGATCACTGGCTCAATTGCTCTCTCCGCATTTTTGACTCTCATTTTTTTCCACCAGGTCACCTCTATCAGCCCCCTCCCCCTTTTCTTCTCTACTCAACTCTGTGAATCTGTTTGAGTGTTACGAGTTGTGAAGAACACTTAGATAACTGAAAACTTGCTGGATCTGTCTCTCTCCATCTGATTCCCTCTTTTCTCCCCCTGGTCACTTCTGTCTCCTTCCTCCCTCTTCTCTTTTTGGTATAACTCTGTGAACATCTCTGAGGGATCCAGACTGTGGAGAGCACATTGAGAAGGGATCACTGGCTAGCTCACTGTCTCACCATTTGATTCCTCTCTTCTCCTTCTGGTCACTTCTATCTCCCTCCTCCCTCTTCTCCACTCCAGGTAACTCTCTGGGTGTTCCTCACTGTGGAGAAAATTTTCATCATTAACCTAGCTGTTCTATCATCAGTGCTATTTAGATGGAGGAGTCCTGAGGCTACTGTAGGAATAAGGCTGAAAAACAGAGAAAGGAGGCCTAAGCCCAAATCCTGAAAATATGAGCGAACTCCTGAATGCATGAGTTAATTAATTGGTAACAGCTCATCAGACGCCTCCATACCTGCACTGAAACCAAGCACCACCTAAGAACCAACAAATTCCAGAGTAAGATATACCATGCAAATTCTCCAGCAACAAAGGAACATAGCCTGGAACTTCATTACACAGGCTGCCCAAAATCACACCAAGTACACTGACTTCTCAAAACTCTTTACTGGACACTTCATTGCTCCCCAGAGAGAAGAAATCCAGATCCACCCACCAGAACACCAACACAAGCTTTCCCAACCAGGAAACTTTGACAACCCACTCACTCAACCCCACCCACAGTGAGGAACCTGAACAATAAAGAAGTAACACAGCAATATAAACAAGAGGAAAAGGCATAGAAATACCCAGCAGGTAAAGGAATAGGATAAATGCCCTCCAAATCAAACAAAAGAGGAGATAGGAAATCTACCTGATAAAGAATTCCGAATAATGATAGTGAAATGATCCAAAATCTTGAAAACAATTTGGAGTTGCAGTTAAATAACCTGGAGACAAGGATTCAGAAGATGCAAGAAAGGTTTAACAAGGACTTAGAAGAAATGAAAAAGAGTCAAAGTACAATGAACAATGCAATAAATGAGATCAAAAACATCCTGGAGGGAATTAACAGTAGAATAACAGAGATAGAAGACAGAATAAGTGAGGTAGAAAACAGAATGGTAGATACGAAACAGAGAAGAAAGACGAAAAAAGAATTAAAAGAAACGAGGACAATCTCAGAGACCTCTGGGACAATGTTAAAAGCACCAATATTCGAATCATAGGAGTCCCAGAAGAAGAAGACAAAAAGAAAGACTATCAGAAAATACTTGAGGAGGTAATAGTTGAAAACCTCCCTAAAATGGGAAAGGAAATAATCACTCAAGTCCAAGAAACCCAGAGAATCCCAAACAGGATAAATCCAAGGCGAAACACCACAAGACACATATTAATCAAATTAACAAAGATCAAACGCAAAGACCAAATATTAAATGCAGCAAGAGAAAAACAACAAATAACACACAAGGGGAATCCCATAGGATAAAAGCTGATCTCTCAGTAGAAAAGCTTCAGGCCAGAAAGAAATGGCAGGACATACTTAAAGTCATTAAAGAAATAATCTACAACCCTGATTACTGGACCCAGTCAGGATCTCATTCAAATTTGAAGGAGAAATCAAAAGCTTTACAGACAAGCAAAAGCTGAGAGAATTCAGCAACACCAACTTAGTGCTCCAACAAATGCCACAGGATCTTCCCTAAACAGGAAACATGGATAGAGTATATAATCTTGAATCCAAAACAATAAAGTAAATGTCACAGGTTCATACTTATCAATAATTGCCTTAAATCTAAATGGGTTGAATGCCCCAACCAAAATACAAAAATTGGCTGATTGGATACAAAAACAAGACCCCTATATATATTGTCTACAAGAGACCCACCTCAAACCTAGGGACACATATAGACTGAAAGTTAAGGGCTGGAAAAGATATTCCATGGAATTAGGGACCGAAAGAAAGCAGGAGTAGCAACACTCATATCAGATAAAATAAACTTTAAAATAAAGGCTGTGAAAAGAGATATAGATGGACATTACATAATGATCAAAGGATAAATCCAAGAAGATATAACAATTATAATTATATATGCACCCAACATAGGAGCACCACAATATGTAAGGAAAATACTAACAAGTATGAAAGGGGAAATTAACAATAACACAATAATAGTGGGGGACTTTAATACACCACTCACACTGATGGATAGATCAACTAAACAGGAAATTAACAAAGAAACACAAACTTTAAATGATACATTAGACCAGTTAGACCTAACTGATATCAATAGGGCATTTCACCACAAAACAGTGCATTTTACCTATTTCTCAAGCTCACACCGGACCTTATCCAGAATAGATCACATTCTGGGCCATAAATCTAGCCTTGGTAAATTTTTAAAAAATTGAAATCATTCCAGGCATCTTTTCTAACCACAATGCAATGAGATTAGATGTCAATTACAGGAGAAAAACCTTTAAAAATTCCAACATATGGAGATTCAACAACAAATTGCTGAATAACCAACAAATCACAGAAGAAACCAAAAATGAAATCAAAATATGCATAGAAATGAATGAAAATGAAAACACAACAACCCAAAACGTATGGGACACTGTAAAAGCAATGCTAAGGGGAAGGATCATAGCAATACAGGCTTACCTCAGGAAACAAGAAAAAAGTCAAGTAAATAACCTAACCTTACACCTAAAGCAACTAGAAAAGGAAGAAATGCAGAAGCCCAGGGTTACTAGAAGGAAATAAATCTTAAAAATCAGGGCAGAAATAAATGTAAAAGAAACAATAGAGACCATAGAAAAAATCAACAAAGTCAAAAGCTGGTTGTTTGAGAAGATCAATAAAATTGACCAACCATTAGCCAGACTCACTCATTAAGAAACAAAGGGAGAAAAACCAAATCAATAAAATCAGAAATGAAAAAGGAGAAAACACAACAAAAAACACAGAATTACAAAGGATCTATCATCCACAACTATATGCAAATAAACTGGACAACTTGGAAGAAATGGGCAAATTCTTAGAAAAGTACAACTTTCCAAAATTAAACCAGGAAGAGATAGATAATCTTATCATAAGCACAGAAATTGAAATTGCAATCAGAAATCTTCCAAGAAACAAAAGCCCAGGACTAGATGGCTTCACAGCAGAATTCTACCAAAATTTTAGTGAAGAGCTAATACCTATTATACTCAAACTCTTCCAGAAAATTGCAGAGGAAGATAAACTTCCAAACTCATTCTATGAGGCCACCATCACCCTTATACCAAAACCCAACAAAGATGCCCCCAAAAAAGAAAACTACAGGCCAATATCACTGATGAACATAGATGCAAAAATCCTTAACAAAACTCTAGCAAAGAGAATCCAACAACATATTAAAAAGATCATACATCATGACCAACTAGGCTTTATACCAGGGGTGCTAGGATTCTTCAACATCCACAAATCAATCAATGTAAGACACCACATTAACTACTTGAAAAATAAAAACCACATAATTATCTCAATAGATGCAGAGAAAGCCTTTGACAAAAGTCAACATCCATTTATGATAAAAAAAAAAACTCCAAAAAGTAGGAATAGAAGGAACACACCTCAACATAATAAAAGCTATATATGACAAACCCACAGCAAACATTATCCTCAATGGTGAAAAACTGAAAGCATTTCTCCTGAAGTCAGGAACAAGACAAGGGTTCCCAGTCACACCACTAATATTCAACATAGTTTTGGACGCCTTGGCAACAACAATCAGGGAAGAAAAAGAAATAAAAGGAATCCAGATTGGAAAAGAAGAAGTAAAACTCTCACCATTTGCAGACGACATGATCCTCTCTATTGAAAACCCTAAAGACTCTACCAGAAAATTACTAGAGGCAATCAGTGAATGTAGTAAAGTTGCAGGATATAAAATCAACACACAGAAATCCCTGGCATTCCTATACACTAACAGTGAGAAATCAGAAAGAGAAATTAAGGGAAAAAATCTATTCATCATCGAAGCAAAAAGAATGAAATACTTAGGAGTCTATCTACCTACAGAAACAAAAGACCTATATATAGAAAACTATAAAACACTGATGAAAGAAATCAAAGAGGACACAAATAGATGGAGAAATATACCATGTCCATGGATCAGAAGAATCAATATAGTGAAAATGAGTATACTATCCAGAGCAATCTATAGATTCATTGCAATCCCTATCAAGCTACCAGAGGTCTTTTTCAGAGAATTAGAACAAATAATTTCACAATTTGTATGGAAATACAAAAAACCTCATATAGCCAAAGCAATCTTGAATAAGAAGAATGGAACTGGAGGACTCAACCTGCCTGACTTTAGGTTGTACTACAAATCCACAGTCATTAAGACAGTATGGTACTGGCACAAAGACAGAAATATAGATCAATGGAACAAAATAGAAAGCCCAGAGATAAATCCACACACCTGTGGACACCTTATCTTTGACAAAGGAGGCAAGAATATACTATGGAGAAAAGACAATCTCTTTAACAAGTGTTGCTGGGAAAACTGGACAGCCACTTGTAAAAGAATGAGACTAGAACACTTTCTAACACCATACACAAAAATAAACTCAAAATCAATCAAAGATATAAACAGAAGACCAGAAACTATAAAACTCCTAGAGGAAAACATAGGTAAAATACTCTCTGACATAAACCAAAGCAGACTCCTCTAAGACCCACCTCCCAGAATATTGGGAAAAAAGCAAAAATAAACAAATGAGACCTAATTAAAATTAAGAGCTTCTGCACAACAAAGGAAACTGAAAATCAGGTGAAAACGCAGCCTTCAGAATGGGAGAAAATAATAGCAAACTAAGCAACAGACATTTAATTTCAAAAATATACAAGCAAATCCTGCGGCTCCATTCCAGAAAAATTAACGACCCATCAAAACATGGGCCAAAGAACTAAACAGACCTTTCTCCAAAGAAGACATACAAATGACTAACAAACACATGAAAAGATGCTCAACATCACTCATTATCAGAGAAATGCAAATCAAAACCACACTGAGGTTCCACTTTACACTGGTCAGAATGGCTGCCATCCAAAAGTCTAAAAGCGATAAATGCTGGAGAGGATGTGGAGAAAGGGAACCCTCTTCCACCGTTGGTGGGAATGCAAACTAGTACAGCCACTATGGAGAACAGTGTGGACATTCCTTAAAAACTGGAAATAGAACTGCCATATGACCCAACAATCCCACTACTAGGCATACACACCGAGGAAACCAGAATTGAAAGAGATACATGTACCCCAATGCTCATTGCTGCATTGTTTAAAATAGCCAGGACATGGACGCAACCTCGATGTCCATCAGCAGACGAATGGATAAGAAGGCTGTGGTACATATACACAATGCAATATTACTCAGCCATTAAAAAGAATACATTTTAATCAGTTCTATTGAGGTGGAAAAAACTGGAGCCTATTATACAGAGTGATGTAAGCCAGAAGGAAAAACAATAATACAGTATATATATGGAATTTAGAAAGATGGTAACGATAGCCCTGTATGCGAGACAGCAAAAGAGATGCATATGTATAGAACAGTCTTTTGGACTCTGAAAGGAGAGGACTCTTTGGAGAGAGCAAGAATGGGATGATGTGGGAGAATGACATTGAAAATTGTCATATGTGAAATCAATCGCCAGCCCAGGTTTGATGCTTAATACAGGGT
>ML662466.1:291872-317267 GCA_007570785.1 Antilocapra americana
GACCAGAAACTATAAAACTCCTAGAGGAAAACATCGGTAAAATGCTCTCTGACATAAACCAAAGCAGACTCCTCTAAGACCCACCTCCCAGAATATTGGGAAAAAAGCAAAAATAAACAAATGAGACCTAATTAAAATTAAGAGCTTCTGCACAACAAAGGAAACTGAAAATCAGGTGAAAACGCAGCCTTCAGAATGGGAGAAAATAATAGCAAACTAAGCAACAGACATTTAATTTCAAAAATATACAAGCAAATCCTGCGGCTCCATTCCAGAAAAATTAACGACCCATCAAAACATGGGCCAAAGAACTAAACAGACCTTTCTCCAAAGAAGACATACAAATGACTAACAAACACATGAAAAGATGCTCAACATCACTCATTATCAGAGAAATGCAAATCAAAACCACACTGAGGTTCCACTTTACACCGGTCAGAATGGCTGCCATCCAAAAGTCTAAAAGCGATAAATGCTGGAGAGGATGTGGAGAAAGGGAACCCTCTTCCACTGTTGGTGGGAATGCAAACTAGTACAGCCACTATGGAGAACAGTGTGGACATTCCTTAAAAAACTGGAAATAGAACTGCCATATGACCCAACAATCCCACTACTAGGCATACACACCGAGGAAACCAGAATTGAAAGAGATACATGTACCCCAATGCTCATTGCTGCATTGTTTAAAATAGCCAGGACATGGAAGCAACCTCGATGTCCATCAGCAGACGAATGGATAAGAAGGCTGTGGTACATATACACAATGCAATATTACTCAGCCATTAAAAAGAATACATTTTAATCAGTTCTATTGAGGTGGAAAAAACTGGAGCCTATTATACAGAGTGATGTAAGCCAGAAGGAAAAACAATAATACAGTATATATATGGAATTTAGAAAGATGGTAATGATAGCCCTGTATGCGAGACAGCAAAAGAGATGCATATGTATAGAACAGTCTTTTGGACTCTGAAAGGAGAGGACTCTTTGGAGAGAGCAAGAATGGGATGATGTGGGAGAATGACATTGAAAATTGTCATATGTGAAATCAATCGCCAGCCCAGGTTTGATGCTTAATACAGGGTGCTTAAGGTGCTCAGGGCTGGTGAACCAGGATGACCCAGAGAGATAGAATTGAGAGGGAGGTGGGAGGAGGGTTTTGGAAGCACAACACATGTATACCCATGGCGGATTCATGTCAATGTATGGCAAAACCAACACGATAATGTAAAGAAAATAAATAAATATTTTTTTAAAAAAATAAATAAAAGAAAAATAAATAAAAAATGAAGACAAGAGAATTCTGCCAAAATCATATTGTGGTCATTCTATCTCTGACATAATAACTGATAAGTCTGATGCAATAAAAATCTGGGAAAAAAATACAATGTCCCTAGGAAATGTGCATGCAGGCATTCTTAAAAACATTGGCTAAGCCAAATTCCACGGTACATTCAAAGAATGTACATTGAAATCATGTGAGATACACCCCTGGGATGCAAGGATGGTTCATCATATAAATCTCAATACATGCTCTACACTGAATTAACAGAATGAAGGATAGAAATCATAGCATCACCTCAAGAGATGCAGAAAAAGCCATCTGCTCTAATTCCACACCTTTTCATAATAACAACTCTCAGCCAACAAGTTATAGAGGTATGAACCTAGAGGTGAGAAAGGCCATATATGACAGCTACACATCCAATCCATACAGAGTGATGCTAATCCAAAGTTTTTCTGCTAAGATAAAACAAGAGAAGGGTGACTTCCTCATCACTTCTAATTATATAGTATCAAAAGCCCAGTCAGTGCAATTAGGAAGGAAAAAGAAATAAACTGAGACAGAAGAAGTAAAATAGCCCCTGTTTGTAGCCTGATGTCAGAATCTGTATTAAAAAACCCTGCAGATAACTAGGTGATGCTAAAAGTGAAAATCATTTAGTCGTGTCCAACTTTTGCCAAACCCATGGATGATGCAGTCCAGGGAATTCTCCAGGCCCATATACTGGAATGGGTAACCTTTTGCTTCTCCGGGGAATTTCCTCAACCGAGGGATCAAACCCAGGACTCCCACATTTCAGGATTTTTCTTTACCACCTGAACCCTGAGGGAATCTCAGAAAACCCCAAAGGCCTCCTCATTCCCCTTCTCCCCTTCCTGCTTCTCCCCTCTCCCTTCCCCCATTGCTTTCCCTGTCCTCCTCCCCTCCCTTCTTCCTACCCCTCCTTCCCCTCCTCCAGAGCAGTTCCTGGGATAGAAACTTTGTGTGTTCAGGGGGATATCTGTCTTATGGGAAATGTTTCCCTCCCTTCTCCCCTTTCCCCCTCCCTTCTCCCCCTCCCCCATCTCCCCTGACCCTCATTCTCCCCTCCACTTCCTTTTCTTCCTCCCTTCTCTCCCTCCTGCCCCCCTCTACTCAGCTCCTCTCCCCTCCCCACCCCCTTCCTCCTCTTGCTCCCCTCCCTTCTCCCCTCTCCCCTTCCCCTTCTTTATCCACCTTCCCCCCTCCCCCTTTTCCTCTTCTCTCTCCCCTCCCCCTCCCCCTTCTCTGGCTCCTCTTCCTTCTCCCCCTCCCCCACTTCCCCTCCCCCTCTCCCCATCATCCTCTACTCCCTCACACCTTCTCCCCCTCCCCTCCTGGACAGCTCTTCCTGGGTCAGAAGCTCTGTGTATACCAGGGTGTCTGTCTTACCCAGGATGCTTCTGCAGAGCAGTCTGACAGCCATCACTCACATTTAAGGGGGAAAGTTTCTGTTTTGAGCGTTTGGGCACTTATAAACATTGGATACTATACTTATTTTCTTGTTAAAACAGTGTAGACCCACAGGTGTATATTGGGCAGATGTTGACTTGCTTTGGCTGTTTTCCATCATTGTTTTTATTACATAAAATCAAGTGGGGGGGACACATAGACCAGGCTTATTTTTATTAAATAAAATCCTGAAGGAGAGGGGGAAAAACCCAAATGGAACAGAACTGCTTTATGTGGGGAAAGGTTGCTTCATTTCAGATGTAGATTTATTGTATGGCTTAAGCAAGTGAATCAGGTAAATTATGTGAGATGGTTCCTATTCTGAGCCAAGAAGAGAGTGGTAAACAGTTAAGGTTTGTTTTGCATTGAAAGGCATGCGAGTGATGTTGATGAAATATGTTGTGGAAAAGGTGATGGTTTCTAATATATTAAGGCACTCAGAGAATGTTGCACATATTTTCATTTATACATTCTTAAAACTCACCGACTCTGTTGCTTATATTTAGTTATGTTCATTTATATTTAGCTATGTTAACAGTCCATCTAGTCAAGGCCATGGTTTTTCCAGTAGTCATATATGGATGTGAGAATTGGATGATCAAGAAAGCTGAACAAAGAAGAACTGATGCTTTTGAACTGTGGTGTTGGGAAAGGCTCTTGAGAGTCCATTGGAGTGTAAGGAGATCCAAACAGTCCATCCTAAAGGAGATCAGTCCTGGGTGTTCATTGGAAGGAATGATGTTGAAGTTGAAACTCCAATACTTTGGCCACCTTATGCGAAGAGTTGACTCATTGAAAAAGACCCTAATGCTGGAAAGGATTGGGGGCAGGAAGAGAAGGGGACGACAGAGGATGAGATGGCTGGATGGCATCACCGACTCAATGGAGATAGGTTTGGGTGGACTCGGAGAGTTGCTGATGGACAGGGAGGCCTGGCGGGCTGCAGTTCATGGGGTCACAAAGAGTCAGACATGACTGAGTGACTGAACTGAACTGATGTTAACAGTTGCTCCTGTGAGTGTCTGTGGTATCTTTACCAAAATATCCATTGTAGGGTTGAAACACAGCCAGAAAATTGTGTTGGTACCTTTATAAAAACATCGAGTTGAACAAAACCATTGTGTTCAACAATTGAGTATATGTGTCATGATTTCTGGTGGTTTGGACAAAGTACTTTTAATATTGCTGATGCTGTGTTGGGCTTCATTGGTGGCTCAGAGGCTAATGTATCTGCCTGCCAATCCAGGGTTCTATCCCTGGATCAAGAAGATCCCCTGGGGATGGGAATGCAATCCACTCCATTATTCTTGCCTGGAGAGTCCCCTGGACAGAGGGGCCTGACAGGCTAGAGCCCCTGGCGTCACAAAAGAGCTGGAAATGACTAACCCAGTAAACAACAGCAACAGCAACAGTGCAGGGTGAGATAGTCACCCCCAACCTGCCTGTTCTGAAGTTAACAGAAAAACAGCCAGTCATTTGGGTCTCTTCCCCTTTTGCCTGTGTTCATTGTGTGACATGTCTATGTGGTCATTCCTGAGAAAACATCCGGGGAACATGCGTGTTCTTGTCCTGTTTAGGGGACAGATAAGGGGTGCCCTGGCTTCATGGGGTGGAACCCTGAAGCTTTGATCCCATGCAGATGTGGCTACTCCATCGTGGCATTTGCCTAAAATGCTGCTTTGATGTCTGGTGCCGGTTTAAGTCTTTTAGGTCACTTGGGAATTTTTATCTTCACTTCTTTCTCCTTTTGTATAAAGGCAGGAACTACTGGTCTCTTATCTCCTTTCATCAAGAATGATGTCACCATCAACAGCTCTGTATTGTCAGATCATTGTTTGCTGGGGGCAGGGAAACACTTAGCCACCCAACAGAGGCTGTGACCTGTGTTTTTTATTCATATATGTATATCAGCAGCACTCCAGCCAGGCAGCCAATGTCATCCCCTTGGTTCCTGCCCTCGGGGGTGATGGCAGCTGAGGGGGTGATGGGCAGGGACCGGGAAAGCTCTGTCAAGTAGAGTCCCTGATGGCAGGCAGGAAGGCTGGCAACAGACCTCCATATCGAGCTGTCCTCTGAAGGCTGAGCCTAGTTGGAGACACAGACATGTACCTATGTCAGCAATGACAGGGCCTCCTTAAGAAGCTGGCAAAGTTGGTGTGGTGGGGTGGCTGGTGGTTAGCCCGGGGCTAGAGCTTAGTGTCTCAGACATCATATCACCCCTGAGTGGCCAGGAGGCCTTGTGCCAGCGTGGGCAGCCCGGCCAGGGAGCACACAACAGCTTCACAGGGGCCTGGGTATTGTTCCTTGGACACTGGGAGCAGCTGAGGGTTGTGGAGCGAGGGCCCGATCTGCAGAGCTGAGTTGCAGGGACCTTGGAGCAGTGGGAGGCAGAGACAGCTCTGGAGATGGAGCAGCTTGACCAGGGTATGAAGGCAACTGCAGCTCAGGCTGAGGCTTCATTCAGCGTCTGTTGTTGTGGTTCAGTCAGTCAGTCATTTCTGACTCTTGGCAATTCCAGGGACTACAGGAAGCCAGACCTCCTTGTCCATCACCAACTCCTGTAGTTTGCTCAAACTCACGTCCATCATGTCACTGATGCAATCCAACCATCTCATTCTCTGTCCTCCCCTTCTTCTCCTGCCTTCAATCTTTCCCAGCGTCACCGTCTTTTCCAATGTGTCACTTCTTCACATTAGGTGGCCAAAGTGTTAGAGTTTCACCTTCAGCATCAGTCCTTCCAGTGAAAACCCAGGAGTGATCTCCTTTAGGATGAGCTGGTTGGATCTCCTTGCAGCCCTCGGGACTCTCAAGAGTCTTCTCCTAGTATCTATACAGTGGTGCTTTTGTATTTGTTGACTTTAAAAAACTTACTAAACTCGGTGTATGAAGCTTTTGCTCTCCTCCAGCCCGGGCACAGTGCCAGCATCAGGCAGACCTCTGTGCTCTGCATCCCAAAGCTCTAGGAACTCCCTGCCTGGAGCTTATCTCAGCCACGCCAGTACTCAATGGAAAACATTTGCAGAACTTTCTAGTCACTCCTTTGTCTGAAAGGACCTCTCCACTGCTGTCCACCCTGACTCTTGTTTTTAAGATGCCCTCAAGTGTCACTGTCGATTTTATTTCCCAAGAAGTCTTCCCATGGCTAGCATCACCTGCAGCCCAGACATCCTGTGGTTCCTCTGTCGCAGTGTCCAACCAGGCCCTGCCTTCCTCATTGGTCTCCCAGCCTGTAGACCCCCCCTTATTTTCAGGCCCACTGTGTTTGTGGGGACCATATGCAGGTTGTTTCTATTTTCTGAGGCAGCAGCTGTTTTGCTGTATTTGGGAAGGTTAGGAAAATAACTCGGCATTTACATGATTTTTATTTTTATTCTTTTAAGGGAAGAATTCTGTGTGATTGTGAACATTTCACTCAAGGGCTTATTTTAATTATTCCCTTTTTAAAAATGAGTTTTCAACATCTAGATCCATTCTGAATTTTCAGTGGCATCCTAGCATGTTTAATATTCCTGATCCAAACCTCTACCTTTAAAAAAAGGTTAAGGCTACCAGCCATTTAAAATTATTTTTAATATTGAAGTGAACTGGGATTCCATTGTGGCTCAGAGGGCAAAGAGTTTGCCCACATTGTGGGAGACTTGAGTTTGATCCTTTGCTTGGGAAGATCCCCTGGAGAAGGGAAATGGCAACCCTGCCCAGTATTCTGGCCTGGAAAATCCCATGGAAGGAGGAATGTGGTAAGCTTATAGTCCACAGGATCACAAAGAGTTGGATACGACTGAGCGACCTCACTGTTCACTGGTGGCCTGTGCACCCCTCAGGCCCCACGCTCGCAGGCTCCCGTTGGTTGAAAGCCATGCAAGTGTTTATCCTGTGGAGGAAGAAATGCAAGTCTTCTACTGAGATGAGCATCTTATATCTGCCCCTCCTGCATCTGTTCCACCTGGGGGCGCTAGGTGGCGCCAGAGCGTTTGGTCCCCTGCACTTTGCGGCCCAATCTGGTCCCAATGACTGTGATGCCAGATACCAGCTCTCAACCAGACGCCCTCCTCTCTCTCATCCAGACAACCCTAGGGGCCACCTCCCCAGTGACCCAGTAGGTTAAGGATCTTCCTTGCAACGCAGGAGACGTCAGTTTGAGCCCTGGTTGGGGAAGCAGGATCCCACGTGCTGTGCAGCAAGTAAGCCCACATGCCACAACTAGAGGCAAGGAAAGATGACACGGGATGCAACAAAGATCCTGTCATGCCACAACTTTCTTTAATAAAGAAAACTTAAAAAAAAAAAAAACTCTCGGGTTTTAACCAGAGGGTCTGACAGAACACCTGAAAAGTGAAAGCTCCTCGGTCCTGTCTGAGTACAGTCCATGGAGAATTCTCCAGGCCAGTATACTGGAATTGTTAGCCTACCCGTTCTCTAGGGCATCTTCCCAACCTAGGAATCGAACCCAGGTTTCCTGCCTTGCAGGCAGATTCTCTACCAATTGAGTTATCAGGGGGCAGCCCCCCAATTCCCAAATGTGTTTATTATGCTCAGAAAAGTCTGAAGATCTCACAGGAGCACACACCTTTTAGGAACATTTTGTTGTCTCCAGAAGCCCCAGTTCCTTACTTAGAGCTTGTGGGTACTACCCTTTCCACTGTGCTTTCATTTGTTTTTAGAAGCCATAATTAGCACTATGACCCTCGGCTGTTTCTTTGCAAAGTAGAAACATGTATCTATGTATAGACATTGTTGTTTCCTCACTCAGTCAGGTTTATCTCTTTGTGACCCCATGCGCTCTAGCCCAGCAGGCGCCTCAGTCCATGGATTCTCCAGGCAAGAATCCTGGAGTGGGTTCCCATCTCCTCCCCCATGGGAACTCCTGAC
The DNA here is from genome assembly GCA_007570785.1 of Antilocapra americana. Lineage (NCBI taxonomy): Eukaryota > Metazoa > Chordata > Mammalia > Artiodactyla > Antilocapridae > Antilocapra > Antilocapra americana. The sequence continues at coordinate 299,497 of ML662466.1, forward strand.
TCGGGGATCTCCTGGCCCAGTGATCTAACCTGCATCTCCTGTGTCTCCTTGCATGAGCAAGTTGCCTCTTTACCACTGAGCCACCTGGGGTAGACATACTTGGCTGTATTGTGCTTCACCGATCCTGGCGTTATGTTTTGTTTGTTTGTTTTACAAATTTGAGGTTATGGCAGCCCTCTCAAGCGTTAGTGCCATTACCTATTGTGTTAGACACATTTTTCCAGCAGAACTTGCCCACTTTGTCTCTTTATGTCTCACATTTTGGTAATTCCCACAGTGTTTCAGACTTTTTCACATATGAATTTAACACAATTTTTAACACATTGCATTACATTTGTTACTGTCTCTGTGGTCAGTGATCTTTGATTTTACTCCTGTTACTACTAGGACTCTGAAGGCACAGATGACGGTTAATATTTTTTAATTTAAAATAAGGTCTGTACATTGTTTTCTTGGACATGCCATTGCACACTTGGTAGATTCCAGTGTACTGTAAACAAAAGTTTTATATGCACTGGGAAACCAAAGCATTCCTGTCGCTAGCTTCATTACAATATTTGCTTCATTGTGAGCATCTGGAGCCCAATTTAGAATATCTTTGAGGTCTGACAAATAAAATAAAATAAAGGAAGAGAAACATTTATTCCTCTCAGCATGCAGGACTGCCCCAGTAAACCAGCTCCTTTCCCACTCTTTCCAGTTACAGAGTTGCAATAATTTGCCACATGGTGTGCAGCCTTTTTGTTTTTCTAGACTATCTTTCTTTTGCCTGCAGTCTGTCTAGTTTTCTCCCTTCATTACCTGGGATGGAAGAGGAAAGACGTTCTGGATAATATAACATAGAAAAAGTCATCTGAAAATGAAATTCACGTAGCCAAAAGCTTCCTTATGAGGATTTTGAGAAAGTCTATGAGGTACAGTTTTGGTTTTACAATCCTTTTATTTCTGAGGTGTGATGGATTCATCTGATTTATGCTTCAGGTTATGGGCAGTTATCATCAAGTCAACAACTTCTGCATTTTTGCCACCCATGGAATTTTTTTCCTCGTTAATGACCTGAGTCATCAGAAGGTTTGTATTGCTGCATAAATTTCTAGATTTTCATTAATATTCATTATTGCATAAGAGTCTTTACTGATTTTGCCTGTTGGGAAGAATGTTTGCCATCTCTCAGGTACTTAGAGGCTCTGTTGTGCCCTTCAGCTCTGATCTGAAGTTGCCCATGGCGAGGCTAGGTCTGACATTATCTGCAGGAGGAGGCGAGGCAAGTGTGCCCCATCTCCTCACCCAGCAGCCTGCCCTGGAGGCTCTGTGACCTTCATAGAGCAGCTGCATGGATTTCCAATGACTGGGCATGAGTGGTCAAACCTAAGCAGTCATGGATGGTGGTGAAGATGCCGGGAGCAGGGGAGGTGCCCGTGATATTCAGAAGCCCTGGCAGGAATGGCCTGGAGCCCGTTGCTCTAGAGAGTGGTGATGTCCACCATGGGGGACCCTTAGATGACTTCAGACACTCTGACAGGCTCATGGCAATGTGTCCACTGGTCCTCGTTAGGACTTCCCTGGTGGCTCAGATGGCAAAGAATCTGCCTGCAATGCCAGATATCTGGGTTCAATCCCCGGGTCAGGAAGATCCCCTGGAGAAGGGAATGACAGCTCACTTCAGTGTTCTTGGAGAATTCCATGGACAGAGAGAAAGCTGTCAGGCTACAGTCCATGAGTCAGATACGATTGACTGACTAACAATCATGCATACGCACACTAATCCCATGGACAGCAGAGCCTGGCAAGCTACAGTGCATGGATTTGCAAAGATTGGGATGCGACCTTGTGATTGACACAGACACACAGACACACACACACTCATACACACACTCAGACACACATTCCACATTGACTACAGGATAGCCATGTTCACTGAAGTTAAGTGAGTCAATTAAGGCACCCAACTCTGTGACACCCAGCACAAGCTTTTTGCAGCCCACGCCTTCTCCTCAAGGAGGCCAGGAGTGTCTGCAAAGTTGCATTGACATGGGCAAGACAAAAGATGCTGCTGTGGTTTTGGTGGGGAGATGGCAAAAGGAAGGCAAGATGTATGTATCTTCTAACCTAGAAGAAATTTGGAGGACTTCCCTGGCAGTCAAGTGGTTACAACCCAGCTTCCAGGGCAAGCACTGTGGGTTTTTCCCTGGTCAGGAAACCAGGATTCCATATGCCAAAAAAAAAAAAAACACCTTGAAAACATGTTTTAAAAAGCAACCATTTTGGCAGCCCAAGGGCACGTTTGTCCTTGGAGCCAGTGATTGTTTCTCCATGCTCAGGTCAGTTCTCTAGTAACGAACCTGTACCAGGAGTGCTGGTGCCCAAATATAGAGGGAAGCACCTGACAGCAATGATGTGAATGGCACGAATTATTTCCGCCTGTCATTCCTTTCTTGGCATGAAGTGGTCCTCAGTGTGAAGTCCCTGAGTCATCTGCATACTTTATCTTTCCTTTTCCAGGAGGACTGAGCTGAGCTGGAGGCCACATTCCTGGAAGGCCACCAAGTTCTCTGACAGCCACTTCAAGCCAGCCACACCTCTGTTCCCCTGCCCAGGAACCCACCGCTCTCTGCCAAGCTGGTACCATGCTGGTACTGCTCCAGGTAGGAACACTGTCTGCCTTCTCTCCCCACCCTGTAGGCCAGAGAGCTGTTTTCGAGTTCTGCCACACTGCTGACGGCCCTTCGCTGTTGTTGCCATGAGTTTCTTTCTTTTCCTTCGTGTTGCAGTGTAGTTCATTTATTGTAGTCTTCATTATAGCTGAGCAGCATAGCAATTCCCAATTTTTCTAGATGCTACTCCCATTTAACGGGCTTCACAGGTAACTCATCTGGGAAAGGATCCAGCTTACAATGCAGCAGAACCTGGTTTGATTTCCCGGGTGGGGAAGTTCCCCTCGAGAAGGGACAGGCTACCCTCTCCAGTATACTTGGAATTCAGGAGACCCTGGTTCGATTCCTGCATCAGGAACTTCCCCTGGAGAAGAGATAGGCTATGCTCTCCAGTTTTTTTGGGCTTCCCTGGTGGCTCAGCTGCTAAAGAATCTGCATGCAAGGTGGGAGACCTGGGTTCAATCCCTGGTTTGGGAGGATCCCTTGGAGGAGGGCAGGGAAACCCACTCCAGTGTCCTTTCCTGGAGAATTGCCCTGGACAGAGGAGCCTGCCAGGCTGCCTACTGTCCACGGGGTAGAAGAGAGTCAGACACGACTGAATGGCAAAGCACAGTACACACATACTCAATTTAATGTTACTGTAAAATATTGGCTATGTTCCCTTTGCCATACAGTACATCCTTGTAGCATATTTATTTTATCATTTGTCCTTTACTGTACTACCCCTATCCTGCCTCTCCCCCTTCCCTCCCCCTCACTGGTAACCACTAGTTCATTCTGTATGTCTGCAAGTCTGTTTCTGTTCCATTTCTTTGTTGTTGTTGTTTTGATTCCACATATAAATGAAATTATGCAGTATTTGTTTTTCTTCATCTTAGTTCATCAAACATAATGCCCTCTAGACCCATCCAATTTGATATGAATGGCAAAATTTCATTCTTTTTTATGGCAGAGTAGTATTCCATTTTATGTGTTTGTGTGTTTGACATATTCCACATCTTCCTTAATCTATTTCTCTGTTGATGGAGTTTTAGGTTATGTCCCTATTTTGAGCACTGTAAGTAATTCTGCTATGAACATTGGAGTGTGTGTTTTCATTTTGAAATTGTGTTCTCATTTTTGGGGGTTATATGTCAAGGAGTGAAATTGCTGCATCCTATGGTAGTTCTCTCTTTAGCTTTTTATGAACCTACATGCTGGTTTCCACAGTGGCTGTACCAGTTTACCTTCTCAGCAACAGTGAGCAAGGCTTCCCTTTTCTCTGTCTCCTCAGCAGCTTTTGTTGTTTATTGTCTTGTTGATGACAGACCTTCTGACAGGTCTAAGGGCAATACTTCATTGTGCTTTGTATTTGAATTTATCTGATTACCAATGCTGATGCCCTTTTCTTGTGCCATATATATGTCTCCTTTGGGAAAATGTTTATTCAGGTCTTCTAACCATTATTTTTTTATTGTATCTTTGGCCACACAGCATGTAGGATCATAGTTCCTCAACTGGGGATCGACTTCTCCACTCTTGCAGGGGAAGAGCAGAATCTTAATCACTGGATTGCCAGAGAAGTCCCTTCTGCCCATTTTCTTAATCAGGTAATCATTCTTTACATATTATGTTGGATGGCTGTTTATATTTTACGTGGTAATCCCTCATTGGTTGTGTCATTGGCAAATATTTTCTCCTATTCATCTTTTCAGTTTGTTGATGGTTTCCTTTCCTCTGAAAAAACCTTTCATTTTTAATTAGGTCCCATTTGTGTATTTTTGCATCTTCTTATTTTGCCTTAGGAGGCAGATCCCAAGAAATATTGCTACAACTTAGGTCAAAGAGTGTTCCAATGTTTTCCTCTGGGAGTTTTATGCTCTCTTGTCTTAAATTTAAGTGTTGAATACATTTTGAATTTTTTTTATATCATGTTAGAGAATGTTCTAGTTCCATTCTTTTGCATGTAGCTATCCAGTTTTCCAAGCATGACTTATTGAAGAGGCTGTATTTTCTCCATTGTTTATCTACCAGGCTCCAGGTGTCCTGAGGGATGAGTGGTGTCTGCGAAGTACTGAGCTGAGTTAATATGTTGATGGAGCAGTCTCTCTCTTTACTGTTGTTGGTTTACAGTTTCACACCCAAAGAACATCCCCATAACATCACATATCATTCAAGATTACATTTGTCTCTTATCAGGCACAGCTCTGTAGAGGCTTTGAGGGAAGGGCTAGACTTGAAATTGTTTCCATTTTAGAGACCTCAACCGCTATCTGTCTCCTTCCATTCTAATAATCCTGTCTCTAACTATTGTCTCACAACTGCTATTTTATACCTATAGGGAAAATAAATGTGGGGTCAACTAAGGCAGGTATAGCTGATTGCGTTATACCTGTACAATCCAGTTCTTATGAGGAAAGGGGACAATGAGACGGTCTAGCAGCACTGCTGTAGCATTAAAACCCTATTACCTTTATGTAACTACTATTACAAATTCTTATGTGTACACTATGTTAAATCAATCAATGTCTCCAAGGATGATGGCCACAGTTATGAGCATTCCTAAGCCCCATCCTTTCTGGTCTCTCCAAAGAAGGGAGCTTCCACTGTGAAGTGGTCAGGGGAGTGGGAGATGGAAAGGTGAGCCAAGTACAAACCCTTCTGGCGGTGGCTTTGCCTTGACCTCAGGACAAATTCTTTCTAAGTGGCACTGACCTAACGAGATGAGCTAGTGTTCCGAGCATAAACAGACTCCCAAGAAAAATACCATGAGTGGCCTTGCCCTGGCATGCCCCGATAAGGAAAATCCACTTTGCAGTTTCCTTCTCAGTCTCGTGACCTTGTCATCTGAGTGCGGTGGCACCCTGACGGCTCCTGGCATCTATCCTTGTCTCCTTTGTCATAGACTAGTTGATGATAAGTGTGTGTGTTTATTTCAGGGATGTCTATTCTGTTTCCTGACCTGTGTGTCTGTTTTTCTGCCACTACCATACTGTTTTGATGACTATAGATTTGTAGTGTAGTTGGATACCTCCATCTCTTTTCTGTGTTCTCAAGATTCTTTTGGCTCTTCTGGGTCTTTGGTATTACTCTCCAAATTTTAAAAATTGATTTGTTCTGGTTGGAAAATGCCATTGGTATTTTGATAGGGATAGCTTTGAATCTGTAGATTGCTTTGAGTAGTATGTGCATTTTAACAATGTTCTTCCAGTCTGTGGTATATATTTTCATTCTTCGTATGACATTTTCAATTTCTTTCATCTGTGCCTCATAGTTTTCTCACTATTGGTCTTTTAGCTCAGTTAGATTCTTTTTCCTAGGTATGTTTGTATCTATGTATAATTTTAATTTCTCCACAATAGGGGGGGCATATCTTGATTTCCCAACCAGGGATCAAACACACATCCCTCACAGTGAAACCTAGGAGTCTCAAGCTCTGGGCCACCAGGGAAGTCCCAGTACTTAAATCTTTTTAATGTAGTTGTCAATGGGATTTCTTCCTCAGTTTCTCTGTCTGAAGGTTCATTGTTAGTATGCAACATATTTCTTTATGGCAATTTCATATCCTGCAACTTGACAAAATTAATTGATGTGTTGAAGGAGTTTTATGGTGACATCTTTAGGATTTTCTATGTATAATATCACGTCATCTGCAAACAGAGACAGTTTTATTTCTTCCTTTCCAACTTGAATTGCTTTGATTTCTTTTTCTCTGATTGCTGTGGCTAGGAGTTCCAAAACTTTATTGAATGAAAGTGATGAGAGTGGGCATCTTGTCTTGTTCCTGAAATGCATTTAGTTTTCACTCTTGAGTATTAAGTTTGTGTTGGCTTTTGTATATGTGGCCTTTATTATGTTGAGGTACATCTCCTCTATGCCCACATGGTTGAGTTTTTATCAAAATGGAAGCTGAATTTTATCAAAAGCTTTTCTCTGCATCTCTTGAGATGGTTATATTGTTTTTACTCTTCAGTTTGTTAATGTTGTGTATCCCATTGGTTGATTTGCAATGATGATATGGAATCATCCTTGGTATATCCTGGGATAAATTCCACTCGATCATGGCATATGTTCCTTTGAATGTATTTTTTGATTCAGTTTGCTAATATTTTATTGAGGACTTTTTATCTATATTAACCAATAATGCAAGCCTATAATTTTACTTTTTGTGTGTGATATCTCTGTCTGGTTTGTGTATCATGGTGATGCAAGCCATGTGGAATGAGTTCAGAAGCATTCCTTCCTTTGCAATTTTTGCAATAGTTTGAGAAAGAAAGGTGTTAACTCTTCTCTGAAAGTTGGGGAGAATTCACCTGTGAACCCATCTGGTCCTGGACTTTTTGTTTCTTGGGAGTTTATTTTTAATTAGATTGAGTCTGTTACTGCTTCTTAATTTTTTCATATTCTCTACCTCTGCTTTGATCTTTGGAGATGTATATTTTTTGAAAATTTTCCATTTATTCTAGAGTGTCCAATTTATTGGCATAGTTCACATAATTATCTCATAAGATCCTTTGTGTTTCTGTGGTATCACTTATAACTTCTTTAACTTCTGACTTCACTGATTTTGGGATCCTCTTTCTTCTTGATGAGTCTAGCTGAAGGTTTATCAGTTTTGTTCATATTTTTTTTTTTTAAAAAAACAGTTTTTACTTTGATCTTTCTTAGTGCTTTTTAGTCTATATTTCATTTATTTCTTCTCTGATCTTCATGATTTCTTCCATTCCACTAACATTGGAGTTTGTGCCTTCCTTTCTCTAGTCCCTTTAGATACAGGGTTAGAGTATATGAGGTTTCTTTTTGTTTGCTTGTTTCCTAAGATAAACTTGCATTGCTGTAAACTTCCCTCTTACAACTGCTTTTTCTGCATCCCATAGATTGGGATTGTTCTATTTTATATGGTGCCTTTCTTGCCTTCAGATTGATGATCCTTTTCTGGTGAGGAAAGTCTATGGATGCATCATTACTGGAAAGATTCTAACTTTTTTCATGGAGTAGGCAGATGTATAATACTTGAAAACAAACAAAGAGAAAACACCAGGAGAAGGGATGGACAAGTGTGGGTTCTCGTTTATGTCATCTAACTGAGAACTAAATTTTGGCCGAATCCCTTTGATCCAGCTGAGTGGGATGGCTGTGCATGTCACCACCCTTCTTTAGAGATGTTTATGTGCAGATTAGAAGGCAGAAGTCACTTATGTGTTGAGCAAATATCTTTTGCTCAATCTTCCCTGGAAATTCTGTGCTACGTCAGCACCCTCTCTCCCAGGTTGCTCTGTGGACGTACAGGGGAAACCAGGGGCCTTCACAGCCCATGTGCCAGGCTTGGGACCAGCCTCCGGGGCCTGGTGGTTTCTCAGTGACTGTGAGACAAAGGGCCTGAGAATTGTGAGTTGGTAGAACTGGGACAGCTGGTCAACTTGGGTTACCTGGGGCCCACATTCAGGGTCAGAAGGGCACATGCCACCCTGAGACAGCACCATGGGGGTATTGGCTTGTAGATTCTTCTGCTGGCCACAGGGAGCTGACCAGTCACCTCAGGTTAGTGGCCAGTGTCCTCACTAGTCTGTCCGAAGGATAATGGTAACTGCCAGTGGTGTGCCTGTGGGGTGTGTGCACAAGTGCTTGTGTGAGGGTGTATGTGTATTTGTTTGTGTATGTATGTTAGTGTGTATGTGCATGTGTGTGTGTATATGTGACATGCATGACTGTGTGTGTCTGTGTGTGTATTTGGAGTTAACATAACTATCTCAAAGTCAATTTTTGACTGTTAATGTCTGCTGTAAAGGAAATGCACCTTAAATACAATATTCCTGGGAGTTCCCTGGTGGTCCAGTGGCTAGGGTTCTAAGCTCCCCTGGTTTGATTCTTGGTCAGGAAACTAGATTCCTCATCCCACAACTAAGTCTTGGCATGGCACAGCTAAGGAGTCCATGGGCCACCACTAAGCCATGGCCCAGCTAAACAAATAAGTACGATATTACCTATTTACAGCCATAAAACATTATAGTATTTGGAGCCTAGGGTACTTCTGAAAAACCCAGATTATCATCTCAGTGGTAACACTTAAGTAAAAAGTTAACCTTGGAGCACATTATGTCAGTGACTTCATGTAACAGGATCTCTATGATTTCATGTAATAGGATCTCTATGTATTAGGCTGTTTTTGACTTAAGAAACCCATATGCCCTGTGGAAACCATGCTGAGTTTTATTTCCATATATTTAGACTTAAAGTCTCCCGGAAAAATCCACTCAGGAATATGGGAGCCAGGATGGAGAGGAACATGCTCTGTTTCTGGCCTGTCCTCCGAGGACGTGGTGTGGAGACAAGAGTTCATTGCCCCCCATCATGTGACTTAGCCAGCTCACCCTCTTGTGTCTTTTCCCAGGTCACACATTTTTCTTTCTCATCTTGCTTCCTCTCAAACCTCAAGGAGATGCAGTTTCTGCCCCCCCCCACCCCAATCCTTGAAGCATGAACTTTCCAGCCTTGATGAGCTTTAATGAAAGCATTTTAAATGCCTGGATAAATAGTTTCAACATTGAGAACTTTAAGTGTGCAATATTGTCCTACCAAAAAAAAAAAAAAAAAAAAAAAAGAAGTGCATACCTTAGTCTTCAGTTCAGTTCAGGTGCTCAGTCATGTCTGACTCTTTGCGAGCCCATGAAGTGCAGCACGCCAGGGCTCCCTATCCATCACCAACTCCTGGAGTCCTTCCAAACCCATGTCCATACCTTAGTCTTGAAATATTAAAAAGAAATGCTAATCATCATCTGAGCTTTCAGTAAATGACTGTCCTTTTGCAGTAGTAACATGAAAGATTACAAAGCATGTGAAAAAAATAATGAAAACATTAGAAATGCTGCAATAATTTTAAAAATGTGGCAGAGTTAACGGTGTTAGGGGAAATGGCTGCTGTAGGCTTGCTCAGTGCAGAATTGCCACAGACCTTCAATATGGGGGCAGGGAGGCAGCACTCTCAGCAAAGTGCAGTAAAATAAGCAATGCCTGTAATTTAATATTTGGGTTAGCAAATATAATCTTATCTTTGAAAATGCCTTTTTAAGTTGAAAATATTTTTTCTTCTAATGGCTTTTCTCGTGTTAGCAGTCCATAGCGCAAATTATTTCATGCACTAAACTAAGGGCTCACGAACTCATTCCACAAGGGGCCAGATACACTTCCTAGCTGGCGGGCAGGTGTCTTTGGCAGCTGCTCAGCTCTGTGTTTGGAGTCCACACACAGCCATGACGACATTTCCTTCAAGGTCCATATGAGCACAGAAATTTGAATTTCAGATATTTCTTTTATAGATCATGAGGTACTCTTTGAATTCTGTCCTCTCCCCCGACTAGAAAATCTGAAAGCTGTCCTTAGCTTTGTGGGCTGCAGTTTTCTTTCCGGGATACTTCTGCACTCTGTGGACTTCTGCCCAGCCTGTGGATGTTGCCTCCAGAAATGTACTGCAGCACTGAAGGTTTTCTCTTTGGGAAATGGCATCCAGTGGGTAGGACTCAACCCTTTTAGCCTGCCTCCGAAAAGCTGCTCTTTGAAATGTGAAAAGTTAGATGTGGTGTGATCACCTTCCCTGGGCTTCACCCTGGTGACTCAGGTGGTAATGAATCCATCTGCAAATGCAGGAGATGCAGGTTTGATCCCTATGTCAGGAAGATACACTGGAGAAGGAAATGGCAACCCGTTCTGGTATTCTTGCCTGGAGAATCCCATGAACAGAGGATCCTGGAGGGGTATAGTCCATGGGGGTTGCAAAGAGCGACTAGGCACAGCCATACTCACCTTCCCATCTGGGGATCTCCATGGGGAGGAGTGGTTGCTGCTGCTGCTGCTAAGTCACTTCAGTCGTGTCTGACTCTGTGCAACCCCATAGACGGCAGTCCACCAGGCTCCCCCATCCCTGGGATTCTCCAGGCAAGAACACTGGAGTGGGTTGCCATTTCCTTCTCCAATGCATGAAAGTGAAAAATGAAAGTGAAGTCACTCAGTCGTGTCAGAGTCTTCGAGACCCCATGGACTGCAGTCTACCAGGCTCCTCCATCCATGGGATTTTCCAGGCAAGAGTACTGGAGTAGGAGTGCCATTGCCTTCCCCAGAAAGAGTGGTTAGTGCAGGAGAGTCTGCTTGGGGGCAACTGCGCCCACGTGCACCGTCTCCTCTTGCCTTTCCCTACAACCCGGCCCTAAAGACCCCTCTGTTGCCTGTGGTCTTTCCTAGCTCCTCCTCCCAAGACTTGTAGGGCGGTGCCTGGGAGCCAGCAAACCTGCAGTGCACCCCTGACCACTTCAGCTCGCTGGGCACGACAGCCTGGACCCGTCTTCCCAGACCGACCCATAGGGGCGCCTCTCAGTGGCCAAGTCCAGCAGCAGCAGCCTCAACCACCTGGGTGGTGCCAGCAAGCAGGACTTGGCTTAAGCATGGTTCTCCACCAGCTCTAGCACCCTGACCACACCCTGCTAGGGGTGGCTGAGTCCTTGGCAGAGAACATCCTCTACAAAGTGGGCCTGTGGGAGGCCTCCACTGGCCTGCTGGGCCAGATGGCTGGTGACCCTCAGTGGGCCAAGGAGCCCCTGGGGTGCTTCCCATCCCAGGTCCCTGGGGACAGCAGCCAAAGCCTGAGGCCCTAGGACAGCCTCGAGCCCAAGCTATCTGCTTGTGGGCAGTTCAGCTCTAGGCCCCTTCGATACGTTCCAGATAAGAGACGATCACCTCCATCCGCCCCTCCCCCACCACCTCCTCAGCTCTGCCACAACAGCTTCGCTGCCACCAGGACCTAGGGGCAGACTCACGGCCCCACATTCTCAGATGTGGCCTCCGTGCAGCACTTGCTGGGCCTGAGTCGCATGCAGCTCCACAGCGGTGACTGTAGACCAGAACCTGCTGATCAGCAGTCGAGGCCAGTGCGCGGCAGCGATGGTTGGAGAGCCATGAGCCCAGGGTACTGTTGGGGGCTCATCTGGACTGCGTGTGGCCAGCCTATGACACTGGGGCTCAGGCCCTCCTGCAGGTCCCCAGCCTGCTGCAGGCTTCTCTCTCCAGCAAAGACATGCGCTGCCCGCGGGCCAACACCTGCACTACTTGAGCGACGAGGGCCCCTTCTTCCACGAGGGCCCCAGAGTCACCACGTGGCTTGGGGAACCCCTCCCCTCTGATCACCTCACAGAGGACAGCCCCGTTGCCATCCTCGGAGGGCAGCACGCTGCCGACCAGAGGGGCGACTGCAGCGTGTGGAGCCGTTACCACTGCGTGATGTCCAGACCAGTCCCCAGTGGGGTGCCCTGGCCTCCCAGCCCCGCTGACACCCGTCCTGGCTGGAGGGCACCCTTGGTGCTTGGCAGAGAGGCAGGGCAGAGTCAGTGGACAGGGCACCCGAGGACCCACAGGAGGCCAGCCTCCTGGACAAAGGCGGCAGAAAGAGGGTGGGGAGCAGCTTCAATGACAGGGGAGGAGAGATCTTCCCCATGCAGACGCCCATGCTGCACTGACTGAGCCAGGAAGGGGCATGCCGGCCTGAGACTGGCCACGATGACCAGCACCGCCACCCAAGGTCCCGGGGAGCAAGACCCTCTGGAAGAGCGACTGCTTCACCACCACCCTGATGAACGAGATCCAGCAGTGGCGAGCCAGGCTGCAGAAGCACCGGAGCATGGCCACTGTGGCCAGCGCCACAGAGGAGGAGGAGGAAGGCAACTTGGAGATGGAGGCGCGCAACTTCCGGGCCCAGTGTGGAGCACAGGGGTGGCCCCGGAGACTGCCTTCCCCAGCACCTATGCTGCTGCTGCTGGTAAAACGCTTCAGTTGTGTCCGACTCTGTGGAACCCATAGACAGCAGCCCACCAGGCTCCACAGTCCCTGGGATTCTCTAGGCAAGAACACTGGAGTGGGTTGCCATTTCCGTCTCCAATGCATAAGAGTGAACATTGAAAGGGAAGTCGCTCAGTTGTGTCCAACTCTTTCTGACCCCATGGATTGCAGCCCACCAGGCTCCTCAGTCAATGCAATTTTCCAGGCTAGAGTACTGGAGTGGGTTGCCATTGCCCGCACCTATAAGGACCACCTGAAGGAGGTGCAGGCCCGTGTCTTGAGGGCCACGTCGTTCTGGCACCACGACCTGGAGCCCAGCCAGGCAGACCTCCAGCTGGCCCCAGCACTGCTTGCAAGGAAGTCTGGGAAGGGGTCCCGGCCGCCAGGCTGCCCTCCAGCGCCACCGGCAGCAGCGTGTGCGGTGGGAGCCAAAGGCGCTTCACAGCTGAGCATAAACTGAAGACCTGCTGAAAGGCAGAGAAGATGAACGAGGTGGAATCGATCAGTTCCAGCACCGCCCCAGCCCATCACCCCACCCCACAGCCATGAGACCGTGAGCACATTTGCCAGCAGGTGGAAGTTTTTTGAGGAAACCAGCAAGCCCGTGGGCCCCCAGCTGGGCCAAGGCCGGTGCCCTGTGGCTTCCTCAGGGAGAAGCTGGAGATGCTGTGGACGGTGGGCCCTGGAAAAGACGGAAAGGCGGGGAGACCTATCATGCCACAGAGGCTCCACACCATCTTACACTATAAAGACTGCTGGAGGCAACAGAGGTATCCCGCAGAACCCAGGGATGCCGGGAGGTACCACTCCGCTGACAACATCCTCGACTTGGGTGTGGACCAGGAGGAGAGGCCGCAGTACGTCCACGAAAGGTCCTGGTAGCCGCCCTCCATGGACCTCTACAAGCTGGTAAACATCCCGCAGGGGACCAGACACAGTCCCCTTGACCCCATCTTGAGGCACAAATGGGGCATCCTGGAATAGCATGGCCTGGTGTCGTGGTGACTTGTGTCCTGTGTCCAAGCATTTATGTGCACCAGACTCCACCAGTATATTAGCTCCTGTGAGTGATACATGGGAGCCAGGCCCACACATTCCTGACAATTGCAGGTGCCCTGGTTTCCCCCACATCTAGAGTTCCCAGCCTCATCTCTAGCTGATGCTGTCTTCCCCCCTGATTAGCTTTCCCTTGATACAAAGGGAAAAAATGGGGGGACAATAGGAAATGGTTAGGTTGTCCTCTGAAATGAAAAGGGTGTGTTATGTCCACCCTTCAGACAACACTTGTTAGACACTTTCAAATATGGATGTCACTTCATGCTTTCACTGCTCTTGTTTGGCTTTTATTTTATTTTATGGGGTCAGATATTTTTAAAGATTGCTCTGGGGCAAGTGTAACTGAAAGTGGAATGCTTTAAACTGTTGCACTTTTCTTAGGTGTGTTGATGGTGAAAGCTGATGTTAAGCTTTCTAAAGAAACCCTCGTCTTTGTATTCATACTTCACAGTTCATAGTCTCTTTCTCTCTTTGCCTTTTCTGTTCCTTCCTTCTGCAGGGGTGTATTTCAAAGGAAAGATTTCCTGCATCTGTTGCAGGAAAAGCATCCGATGGAGGCTCTTGTAAACCATAGAACCAGCAGTCTCTTTGTTACACACTTAGGAATGTGTGTTTGTGTGAAGAAAGGTGCTGGTTTCTGTGTTGCCCTCCAGTACAGAAAGGTCTGTGGACAGCTACAGTGTGTGTGTTCCCCTAGATGGTGCCCTGTGCCACGTGACCTTCGAGAGTTCCACATTATCAAGGTCGAGAGACCAGGCTGCCAGGCTCCAGGTCCCAGGGCTTGAGCTTTGACTGTGCTGAGCCGTGTGTCCAGCAGCGTTTTGATTTGACTGGGTGGAGTGTGGGAGCCACTCTGTTGCACAGTCTTCCAGCCCTCATGTAGGAGTCCTGCTTCCTTCCAGGAGCCCAAGGGATTTGTGGCTTCGATGAACCATTTTGATGAGGGCTGGCTGATGGTCCACAGGCTGGCCGATCGCAAGCCACATCACCTGGTTTGTTGGTCAGGAAGTTCCCCTGGAGAAGAGATAGACATAGGGTGTGCCCACAATGAGGGAGTTAGTGATCGCAGAGGTCTCGGTGGAGGCTGCTTGATGACTGGGTGTCCCGTCATGCCACCTTTGGCAGGATGCCTGTGAGGTACCTCAATGGTACCTTGAGTGGGGGATCCCAGGGAGCACATGGAGCTTTCTTTGGCAGCATGGGCCAAGAACGGAGGCCCCAACTCAAGGTAGGAGGATCTTGCATTCGGGGTCACTGAGGAGGCATCTTGGGGGTCAGGTGGGCTGCTTTGTGGTGGGTGAGGGCTCCGTTGACATGGTTAGGCATGTGGTTTCAGCCTGACCTGAAGTGGCTGGTCACCAGTTGGGGTTGCCCAAGGCCCCTCACTGCTGCCAGTGGTTCCACTCCCATAGCAGGTTTTTGGTTCTTCAGACAGCTGCTGTGTTTTACATGCAGTCGAGTTCTTTCCGATGACAGAGAAACCCAATGAGATGGGATTTAATGGAATGCTTTATGCCAGACAGACTACAGAAGGGACCCTTCAATGACTAGGGTGCTGCTGGGTTGCTGGCTGGGGAATCCAAGTTGCCTGGAAGGATTGTTAATGAAAGAATGGGGGTTAGACCTTGGGGCTTTGTAACCCTTTGTTCCGAGCAGATCACCTGCAGATTGCCACCTGTCATCTTGATCAGAGAGGCTCCTGGCCCCACTGCAGTCCAGAGTGTGCCACTGGTGTGTGTGTTGGGGGGGCTGGGGTGGCCTTCCGGGCAACACTGCACACGTGGATGGGCTTCGTTCCTGCATGGCAGCACACATGCGTGGGCCTTGCTTCTGTACCACGGCTGCCTCAGGCCTTTAAACTGCAGAGCTCTCACTGCTCCCCTGATTGGAGTTCAGCTCCTCTGCTGTGAAGAGTCATAGTAAGGGGCTACACTATACATACAGGGTGTGTGTGTGTGTGTGTCTGTTTATGTTACAATGGCATGGCCAACAGTGAAGGGGTGAAGAGGACAGGGGTGGGGGGAGATGGCAGTGGGAGGGAGAGAGGGGATTATGTGCTGTGTGCATCACAGTCTTGGCTTTTGGCAGGCTATGTGACCACTCCGAGGGAGTGACTTCCAGAAGCTTTCCGCCTTTTCGTGACCAACCAAGGAACTTTCAGAATCATAGTGTGGGCTTTTAAAGTGTGGCAAGGCTCAAGAGAAATTCTAGGACAGGAATGTCGAAAAGGCATGGTCAGCTGCTATTGGAGAATGTTTTATTTTCTGAAGTACTGGCCAGAAAAAGTGCCTTAGAAATATTTAAACTTGAGGAGAAAATGAATGAAAATGCAGTCAAGGGACTGTCCTTTACTCATGAAAAATAAAATCTATAATGCAAAGATTTAAAGATGCCGAATGGTTTGCATAACTACCGGTGTCCAGCCCCAGCTGGCCCAGAGGTCCTGAGAGATGAGTGGCATCAGCGAAGTACTGAGCTGAGTCAGTGTGTTGATGGACATTGACTCTCTTTCTTTATTGTTGTTGGTTTACAGTTTTATACCCCAAGAACTTCTCCATTATATCACATATAATTCAAGGTTACATTTTTCTCTTATCAGGTACATCTCTTTAGAGACTTTGAGGGCTTGAAACTGTTGAAAGGCTAGGATTGAAACTGTGTTTATTCTAGTAACCTCAACCACTATCTCATTCTGTTCTGAAAACTCTGTCTCTAACTATTGTCTCACACTTGCTTTTTTATACCTATAGGGAAAATAAATGTGGGGTCAACTAAGGCAGGTACAGCTGACTGTGTTACACATGTACATTCTTGTTCTTTACGAGGAAAGGGGTCAATGAAACAGTCTGCCAGCACTGCTTTAGCAATAAAACCCTATTACACTTATGTAACTACTATAATGAATTCTTATGTGTACACTATGCTAAAGCAATCAATGTGTCCAGCTATGCTGGCTACAGTTATGGGCATTCCTAAGTCCCATCCCTCCTGGTCTCCTCAAGGAAGGGAGCCTCCAACATGGTGGGGTCGGGGGAGTGGGAGGTGGAAAGGAGAGCCATGTACAAACCCTTCTGATGGTGGCTTTGCCATGACCACAGGATAAATTCTTTCTAAGTGGCACTGACCTCCTGAGATGAGCTAATGTTCTGAGCATAAACAGAACTCCCAAGAAAAATACCAGGAGGGGCCCTGCCCCGGGATGCCCCAATAAGGAAAATCCACTTTGCAGTTTCCTTCTTAATCTCATGACCTTGTCATCAGAGTGAGGGGCACCCTGCCAGCTCCCAGTACATAACTTAATGTAAAACAGTCTGTATAAAGGCTTCCCTGGTGGCTCAGATGGTAAAGCACCTGTCTGCAATGTGGGCAACACAGGTTCGATCCCTGGGTTGGGAAGATCTCCTGGAGAAGGAAACTGACACCCACTCCAGTGCTCTTGCCTGGAAAATCCCATGGACAGAGGAGCCTGGTAGGCTACAGTCCACAGGGTCTCAAAGAGTTGGACATGACTGAGCGACTTCACTTTCTCTAAAGCCAATAAGCAATGTGATGGTTTCAGGTGGACAGTGAAGGGACTCAGCCCTATATAGACATGTATCCATTCTCCCCCCAGCTTTCCAAACTGAGAACATTTTTGTGAGGTTCAAAATTCTGGTTCCAGAACAAGTGGGACAGAGGTTTTACCCTCAAAGGACCTCCCAGTGTAGTAGGGAAGGAACGACACCCATGCTTACAACTGGGACGATGACATGTAATTGTCACTTTGTGAAACCTTACTTGGTGCTTCAGATTCTCTGCCGAAAAAAAGTGAGGTGGCTTCTGTGTGTGTGCTCAGTTGTGTGTGACTCTTTGCGACCCCATGGACTGTAACAGCCTGCTAGGCTCCTCTGTCCATTAGACTCTCCAGGCAAGAATACTGGAGCGGGTCGCCATGCCCTCCTCCAGGGGAATCTTCCCAACCCGAGGGATCGAACCCCCATCTCCTGCACTGCAGGTGGATTCCTTATACAGCTACTCCACCAGGCAGGCTGGTTTCTGGTTGGGGTTACTGGGAAAACAGGTGGTGTTTAGGCTGAGATGACCCTGGGTCCCCGGGAAAAGAACCCCACAGTGTCTGCTTGCCTTCAGCCTTGTTCTCATGAGAGTGGCCACCTTACCTGTCATGTTCGCAGAGCCAGTGCCCACTGTTTTGGGAGGTTTGGCACCTCCCACTGTTTGGTAGGTCGAGATCTCCAACCTCGGCTGTCTCGGCTGACAGCA
>ML662466.1:317277-338976 GCA_007570785.1 Antilocapra americana
CAGAAAGAGAAAGGTAAATATCATCTTCTAATGCATATATGCAGAATCTAGAAAAATGGTACTGAAGAATTTATTTACAGGGCATCAGTGGAGAAACAGACATAGAGAATAGACTATGGACATGGAGAGAGGGGAGGAGAAGGTGAGATGTTTGGATAGAGTAATGTGGAAACTTACTTTACCATATGTCAAATAGATAGCCAATGGGAATTTGCTGTATGGCTTAGGAAACTTAAATAAGACAAAGGATTCATACCCAAAGGACTTCCCAGCATAGAAGGGAAGGAAAGACACCCATTCTTGCAGCTGGGATGATGACATAATTGTCAGTTTTGAAGTGTTACATGATCAGACAGGACTGAGCAACTAACACTCTTTGATTGCTGATCTGTTAGCCAGAACATGATCATGAGAGCTGGTTTCTGTTGTATTTGATGTTGTTGTGTTTTGTTTTGTTTGATACAGGTGCTCTGTATCAACCTAGATGGGTGGGATGGGAGTGAGATGGGATGGGATTTCAAAAGGGTGGGGATATATGGACACCTATGGCTGATTCATGCTGAAGTTTGGCAGAAAGCAACAAAACTCTGTAAAGCAATTATCCTTCAATAAAAAGTAAATTAATTTAAAACATAAAGTAAAGTAGGGACTTCCTTAGTAGTCCAGTGGTTAAAAGTCAACCTGGCAGTATGTGAAGCAGCCGGCTCTCCTTGCTTTCTGGAGCTTAGACATTGGCATGTCAAACTTGGTACCACATACTTGTTGGCCACAAAGAAAGAAAGTGAAGTTTCTCAGTCATGTCTGACTCTTTGCAACCCCATGGACTGTAGCCTTTAAGTTGGTGTAAAACTCAACATTTACAAAATTAAGACCATGTCATCTGGTCCCATCATTTCATGGGAAATAGATGGGGAAACAGTGGCAGACTTTATTTTGGCAGGGGCTCCAAAATGACTGTAAATCGTGACTGCAGTCATGAAGTTAAAAGATGCTTATTCCTTGGAAGAAAAGTTATGACCAACTTAGACAGCATATTAAAAAGCAACAACGTTACTTTGCCAACAGATCGTCCAGCTATTTGTTGATGCTTTTGCATTGTGGTGTTGGAGAAGACTCTTGAGAGTCCCTTGGACTGCAAAGAGATCCAACCAGTCCATCCTAAAGGAGATCAGTCCTGGGTGTTCATTGGAAGGACCAATGCTGAAGCTGAAACTCCAATACTTTGGCCACCTGATGCAAATAGCTGACTCATTTGAAAAGACCCTGATGCTGGGAAGGACTGAGCGTCGAAGGAGAAGGGATGACAGAGGATGAGATGGTTGGATGCATCACTGACTCAATGGACATGAGTTTGGGTAAATGTCTGGCGTAGGTGATGGACAGTGAGGCCTGGAGTGCTGCAGTTCATGGGGTCTCAAAGATTTGGACATGACTTACAAATGAACTGAACCAAATTGGACTGTAGCCTGCCAGGCTCGTCCATCCATGGGATTTTCCAGGCAAGAATACTGGAATGAATGGCTATTCCCTTCTCCAGCAGATCTTCCCAACCCAGGGATCAACTCTGGTCTCTTGCACTGCATGGAGACTCTTTATTATCTGAGCTACCAGGGAAGTTGGCCACTATCAAGTGTTAAACCCTTGTGAGATAGCTAAGCTTTAACCATGTCAGATTCTTGCCCCTCACACATGAGAGCTTTGTAGAGCAGGAGGTCACCAACCCCCTGGGCTGCAGACACTATAGGCACCCCCACCCCCTCCCTCGGCCACACAGGAGGAAGTGAACCAGGAGAAGGGCGGGAAAGAGCAAAGCTTTAACTGTATTTACAGCCCCTCCGCATCACTTGCATTACTGCCTGAGATAGCAAATGATGGTGTCCCTGAAAGTAAGTTTGAGGCGACTTCAAATGTCCACATGTTCTGGATTCAAGGCAAATGAAGTATCCTGGGGTTACCACAAAAGCACTGAAAAGCCTGCTTCCATTTCCCACATCGTGGTCTTTGTGAAGCAGGGTTTTCCATCATGTGTTGTGTGTCTGCCTGGTTGTGTCCAACTCTTTGTGACCCCATGGACTGTAGCCCACCAGGCTCCTCTGCCCACGGGATTCTTCAGGAAAGAATACTGGAATGGGTTGTCATGCCCTCCCCCAGGTTATCTTCTCGACCATGAGATCTAACTTGTGTGTCGCCTGCATTGGCAGGAGACTCCTTACCACTGAATCATGAACAGCAACCAAATGAAGATTATTGAGTGAGTGGAAGTTGCTCAGCCATGCCCACCGCTTTGTGACCTGTGGACCATACAGTCCATGGAATTTTCCAGACCAGAATACTGGAGTAGGTAGCCTTTCCCTTCTCCAGGGGATCTTCCTAACCCAGGGATTGAACCCAGGTCTCCTGCATTGCAGGTGGGTTCTTTACCAGCTGAGCCACCAGGGAAACCCAAGAGTACTGGAGTGGGGAGCCTATCCCTTCTCCAGTGGCTCTTGCTGACCCAGGAATCAAACCAGGGTCTCCTGCATTGCAGGCAGATTCTTCCCCAGGTGAGCCGCCAGTGAAGCCCAGTTATGGAGTAGACTGGACATAAACAGCACACTTCAGGTGTCTGTATCTCCCATCATTCCCTCAGATGGGGCCATCTAGTTGCAGAGAGACAAGCTCACAGTTCCCACTGATTGTACCTTATGATGAGAGGTACAGATATTTCCTTATTTATCACAGTTAGTTAATTACAGCACACAATACATGCCATCTGCTTGAATCATTCAGAAACCATCCACCCCCCCGACCCCCAGCTCTTGGTATGTGGAAAAATTGTAGAGGACTGTGTTCTGAGAGGTTCTGCAGAGTATTCCTGTGGGGTGGAGCCTGGTGCTGTGGCCTCTGGCAGGTTCCCCCTCCAGGTCTCCTTCATCCCCACCAGGAGGAGGTGCTGCCAGCCGGCCAGATCTGACCTGCAGGCTTGTGTTTTGTTGGGACATGTGGAAGAATAAGGGGTTTGTGTTGGAGACTTAAGAAAGGATCCTTAATCCCAGTAACAGTCAGAAGGCGAAATCTATTTGAAATCATGCTCTTCAGGGAAAAGTGTGTTTTCATAGTAAATCCATCAACATACTTAAGTCCATCTGAGGGTCACTTCTCTGTATGATTTCCCCTGAGAGATGACTTGGTGTCCAGAGCCTGATGCTAAGTCTGATTTCTTTTTTTTATTAATTCATTTTTATTGAGGTATAGCTGCTTTACAATGTTGTGTTAGTTTCTGCTGTATAGCAAAGTGAATCAGCTGTGTATATAAATGCAGATAGATAGATATATGCTGTTTGAAAAATTTTCTTCCCATTTAGATCACAACAAGGCACTGAATTCCCAGTGCTATACAATAGGTTCTTACTAGTTATTTATTTTATACATAGTATCTATAGTGCATGGGCTTCCCTGGTGGCTTAGCTACTAAAGAATCTGCCTGCAAACCGGAGAGAATGGAATTCAATTCCTGGGTTGGGAAGGTGCCCTGGAGAATAAAAAGGCTACCCACTCCAGTGTTCTGGCCTGGAGAATTCCATGGACTATCCATGGGGCTGCCAAAAGTCAGACACTGCTGAGCAACTTTTCTATCACTAGTGTATGGGCTTCCCTGGTGGCTCAGATGGTAAAGAATCTTCCTGCATCTTGGGAGAAGTGGTTTCAATCCCTGGGTAGGGAAGATTCCCTGTAGAAATGAACAAGTACCCACTCCAATATCATAGCCTGGGGAATCCCATGGACAGAGGAACCTGCCAGGCTACAATCCATGGGTTTGCAGGCAGGTATAGCTGTGCAGCTAACACTTTCACAATTTTTTTCCAACTTCTTCATCAATAGTGTGCATGTGTCAGCTGCAATCTCCCAGTTCCCTGCAGCCACCCTTTCCCCCTTGGTATTCATGCATTCATCCCATGCACAGGAGAGACCTTGCGTGCATTCACAGGCTGCTCACAAGAAGGCTTCATCATCAGAGAGGGTTCCACCCTCGTTTGCTGCTTGCTTTTCTGGCCTGGATTCAGTGAACTAAGGGAGCAGGTGAATCTTTCCCTTCTGAACCGCCATGCCTGGTAATTAGGAATTCACACTGGGATGATCACAACGTGAAGGCCAAGCTTGAACTTTCCAGGGCAGAGTCCAGCCTCCTTCGGTTGGTGCAGCATCTCCTGTGTATGGAGCCTTGCGGATGGACCTCCATACTCCCAGAGATGAGGAGCAGCAGCTGTGGGAAGGCTGTTTTTAACATCTTCGTTTGTAACTACAGTCTCTCCTTGTGTTTATAGCCATGTGGCTTCCTGAAATGCAGAGCCAGGCCAAGGGATGAGCAGATTTGCTTACTGGCTGGTTGTGTCTTGTGACTTCCTGTTATTCAGAAGGGAGCATTGTAAGGGCAGTGGTTGGAGGGTTCCACGGCTTAGTTCATTGTCTCCCACCACCATTCACTTCCAGAATGTTCTCCTGACCCCAAAAGGCCTACTTCATCCACCATGACCATTGCCTCAGAACATTCTCATCACCTCAAAGTAATTAGTTCACCTATTAGCACCATCCACTTCCAGAACATTCTCATCACCCTGAAGGAATTAGTTCATCCATCATCACCATCTCTTCTAGAACACTCTCATCATCCCAAAGGGATTAGGTCATCCACAATCACTGTCCACTTCCACAACATTCCCATTACCCTGAAGGCTTTAATTCATCCATCACCACCATCTACTACCAGAACATTCTTGTTGCCCCAAAGGGAAAGCTTTGGGGGCAACAAAGCTCCTTACCCTTTGAGAAATCTTAGAATTCTTACCAGAATGTACTGAAGAGTGTGCATGGTCATGCTTTGGGTGTACTTGGGCCACATTGTTGGAGGTGATGAACTGGTTGTCCCAAGCATGGACAAAAAGTTGAATCCAGGCTCATGGGAGAACCAAGGTGTCCCCACACATGAAGGGTGAGCCCTCAGGGTGCCCTTCCAGCAGAGCTGTAGCTCCTGTCCTTGCAGAGGGGAGCAGTGAGTCCTCATGTGGCATGTGGGAACCCACAGTAACAGAACCTACAGGAAGTGGGGTGTCTGGGGCCATGACAATAACAGTTTATTTCCAGCAAAGCTTTTAAATAAATGTTGACTTAATGCTTCTGCTGTCATGTCACTTGCATATCTGTTTTATGTTTTATGGCTTTCCTGGTGCCTCAGATAGTATAGATTCTGCCTGCAATGCAGGGGACCCAGGTTTGACCCCTCGGTTGGGAAGATCCCTTGGAGAAGGGAATGGCTACCCACTCCAGTATCCTTGCCTTGACAATCCCATGGAAAGAGGACCCTGGCGGTCAACAGTCCATGGGGATCACAGAGAGTCTGACATGATTGAGTGACTAACACTTTGTAATTTACCTCTAAAAGCTGTAAAAATTAAGAACCTAGACATATTTATTTAAAATAACATAACCCTTACACATAAAAAGCCTCTTGTTGTGTCATTCTGTGTGTAGACCCTGCCCAGAACAGGAAGATCCATGGATTCACAGGGGAGGTGGGTGAAGGTTGGGAGGATGATCATCTGTCCCAGTGGTGTGGAGCTCCTGTGTGGGTGATGAAAACATTGTGGAATGAGATAGTGGTGATGGTACATAACTATATGTGAGTTTACTGAAAGCTACTAAACCAGACACTGCCAGAGGGTGAATTTTAGGGTATATGGGCTTCATCTCAATTTTTCAAATCACATCAATGGTGGAAACCCACACAAAAAATTTTTAATGTAAAACGGCTATGGTTTTTTTTCAGTGGTCATGTATGAATGTTAGAGTTAGACTATAAAGAAAGCTGAGCAAAGAAGAATTGATGCTTTTGAACTGTGGTGTTGGAGAAGACTCTTGAGAGTCTCTTGGGCTGCAAGGAGATCCAACCAATCTATCCTAAAGGAAATCAGTCATGAATATTTATTGGAAAGACTGCTGTTGAAGCTGAAACTCCAATAATTTGGCCACTTGATGAGAAGAGCTGACTCATTTAAAAAGACCCTAATTCTGGGAAACATTGAGGGCAGGAGGAGAAGGGGACGAAGGAGGATGTGATGGCTGGATGGCATCTCTGACTCAATGGGCATGGGTTCGTGTGGGCTCTGGGTGTTGGTGATGGACAGGGAGGCCTGGTTTGCTGCGGTTCACGGGGTCACAAAGAGTAGGACATGATCGAGTGACTGAACTGAACTGAGCTGAGGCTGTGTGGGAACACATTTGTGGTTACAAAGGTCTTCCTGTATAAAGGCCTATTTATACTGGATGGATAAACACCGTCTTGTTGTGGAGCATGTGAAGAAAGGTGAGCACCAAAGAATTGATGCTTTTGAGCTGTGGTGATAGAGAAGATTCTTAGAGAGTCCTTTGGACTATAAGCAGATCCAACCAGTCCATGCTAAAGGAAATCAGTCCTGAATATTCATTGGAAGGACTGATGCTGAAGCTGAAGCTCCAATCCTTTGCCCATCTGATATGAAGAACAGACTCATTGGAAAAGACCCTGATGCTGGAAAAGGTTGAAGCCAGGGGACAACAGAGGATGAGATAATTGGATTGCATCACCAACTCGATGGACATGAGTTTGAGCAAGCTTTGGAAGTTGGTGAAGGACAGGGAAGCCTGGCATGCTGTGGTCCATTAGGTTGCAAAGAGTCAGACATGACTAAGTAACTGAACTGAACTAAATGTAGAGCACAGGGAGCTATTTTCAATATCCTGTGGTAAACCATCATGGAAAAGATTATGAAGGAATATATTTATATCTATAGCTGAATCACTTTGCTGTACAGCAGAAATTGACATCACATGGTAAATCAGCTCTGCTTGAATACAGTTTTAAAAGAAAGAGTGCAATAAAAATGCTACTTTTCATTCATCAAATTGTCACACATTTAACCCAGCTGACACCATGTTCTATGTAGATCAATAGAATTTCTACATATTGATCATGAGAATGTAAATTAGTTACACCCAATTTGGTATAAAATTTCTGTTGAGAGGTTGGAAACAAATTTTTAAAAAAAGAAACAAGGTCATGTTTGACTCCAGTCTGAGAGTCTCGGCTCTAGCTCAGAGACCAACAAGCTTTACAAAGGATCAGATGGTAAACACTGTGGCCCTCTAGGAACTCAGGGTTCCCGTCATGCTGACAGCTCTGCCACTGTGACCTGGGAGCAGGCAACGACAGTCCCTGAAGGGCTGGGTGAGGCTCCACTCCCATAAAACCTGGACAGAGAGGCCTTGCCAGCCCTGGGACTTGGCCGGGGGGCTAAAGGGTGGGGCTCAGTGAGGATACTTCCTGGCTGGGAGGTTAGGCCTCTGTGGTCATCTGTCTGGGTGTCTTTGGTGTTGTTCTCTGCAACACTGATAGCCACGTCTCTCATCATTTTCATCCCACAGGTCTCTGGCTTGGTTAACGTGGCTGTGGCCTGTTCATAGCATGCATGTTTATTAAGACACCAAAAAAATGCTGAGAGTGGAGCCTCCTTTCTGAGAGGCTCAGAAAGGATATGAAGCTCCTTCTGAGATTCATGACCATAAGGCATGCATTCACGAGAAGTGACTTGGGTATGGATTGAGGCTTCATCAAGTTTGTCTGAGAGGCTAAGAAAAGAGGAACGGTTCCTTTGGGCTGTATGCACTCCTTGGTGCTTACCATGTTCTGTTCCCTTCTTATTTGTGGGCTTTTTCAAGGTCACAGATATCTGTCAGGTAAAAGCAGGTATGTATTTCACTTATTATGGGTATTTTCAACATTGAATCTTAATGGCATTAGCCAAGCATAAGCTTTGAGTATCTTATATGCCTGATAAGTTGGCCTTATTGTAGGAAACATGGATGTAGGAAAACCCACTGACAAACCTTAACATGATAAAACATACTTTCTCTTTAGAAATCATTCATTGAGGGTCTCTGTTGAAAATGGATTTCCTAGTGCAGAAGCAGTTCCCAGATTCTGATTTCTTAATATTAAAGTGATAGTCGCTCAGTTGTCTCTGACTCTTTGTGACCCCATAGACTGAAGCACATGAGGCTTCTCTATCTGTCACCATCTCCTGGAGTTTTCTCAAACTTGTGTGCATTGAGTTAATGATGCCTTCCAACCATCTTACCCTCTGTCTTTCCCCTTCTCCCACCTTCAATCTTTCCCAGTATCAGGTTTTTTTTCAAATGAGTCAGTTTTTTTGCATCAGGTGGCTGAAGTATTGGAACTATAGCATCAGTCTGTCCAATGAATATTCAGGACTGATTTCTTCTGGGATTGACTGGTTGGATCTTCTTGCTCTCCAAGGGACTCTGAAGAGTCTTCTCCAACACCACAGCTTGAAAGCATCAGTTTTTCAGTGCTCAGCCTTCTCTATGGTCCAACTTTCATATCCAAAGATGACTACTGGAAAAATCATAGCTTAGACTAGATGGACCTTTGTTGGCAAAATGCTGTCTGTGCTTCTTTGTTAGAAGATCCAGGGCTCCTTGGAGGAATGCCTGAGTCTAGGGTTGGGGCCAGCAGTATACAGAACGAAGTCTGCAGTGTGTTGTACCCAAAACATAAGGAAGTACTCAAACAGACAGACAGACACACAGAGAGAAAACCCTATAACCATGATTATTTGCCAAAGGAACATGGAAGCCAATTTGGAGTTTCCTGTGACCAAACCTGCTGATAAATAAAGTGGTATACAAAGCAGTGTATAAAATATCCCCAGGCTTCCCTGAGTCCAGATGTTAAGAAGCTGCCTTGCCATGCTGGGCACACAAGGTTCAGTCCCCAGTCTGGGAACTAAGATCTCACATGGCATGGAGCAACTAAGTCTGTGCACCACAGCTACCAAGCTCTCAAGCCCGGGAGCCCTGGAGTCTGTGCTTGACAATAAGAGAATGGAATCTAGGAGAATGGAATCTAAGATAATGGAATCTAGGAGAATGGAATCTCCTCACTAAATGATGAGGAGTCCACCATCATAAGTGGGGAGTAACTCATGCTTGCTGAAACCAGAGAAAGCCCGTGCAGCAACGAAGACCCTGCACAGCCAAAAATAAATCAAGTTTTGAAATAAACATTAACAGTAATAATAAATGGTCCCTGATTCCACACTGATATACATGAGTGATTGAGTACATTAGAAATGTAGGAAAGAGATTTGTGCGGATAAGTTGTGAATCTCTGTAGGTCTTCTGCCCTTGGAGATGGGAAGGGGTGTGTTGGGGGGGAGAAGAGCCCTTCTGTCTTATACCTGGGCCGCATTTGGTGAGCTTCTTCTATAGGGACAGGGTGAAATGGTGAAGTGACGCCATGTGACCACAGAGAATTTGGTGTAGCTACCCCTGCCAGCTCATCCATAAAAGTCATTGTATTGACAGCATGGTCCCTGTGTTTGAGGATAAGAAGGGCATTTCACCTCTGTGTTCTCCATCTACCCTGCCCCACAACCCCTCCAATCCACAAGTCCTGGGTCATCAGGACAGAAACATCAGACAGATCCCAGCTGAGACATTCTGCAAATGCCTGCATGGTCCTTCTGGAAACTGGAGGGCCTGGAAAACAAGGACAGTCTCATAGGCTGTCACTTGGATAGGAGAAGCCTGTGACTGGTAAATGGAATGGGGTGTCCTGGCTGGGGTCCAGCAACATAGAATAGTAGGTGTGAATGAAGAAATTCTGAATACAGGGTGGACTGCAGTTAATGTACCAAGGGGATGACTGAGGAAGCGATATTTGGATGGCATCACTGACTCAGTGGACATGGGTTTGATCAAACTCCGGGAGATAGCTGAGGACAGGGAAGCCTGGTGTGCTGCAGTCCCAGGAGTCTCCAAGGGTCGGACACGACTTAGCAGCTTAGTCAGACATACTAATGGCAATTATGGCAATTGTACTAATGGTGGCATACAATTATGGCAAACGTACTAATGTGTTGACAGCAGGGGAAACAGGTGTAGGGAACACTCTTCTCTTGTAATTTTTCTGTAAATTTAAAGGCATTCCGAAGGCAATGTTGGAATGGCTTTCCTCAAGGCATTTCACGTTAGCTTGTAATGTCAGGTACAAACCTCATTTATTTGGCAGCACCAGCTCTTAGCCATGGCATGTGGGATCTTTAGTTGGGGGCATTTGAACTCTTAGGGACATGTGGGATCTTAATTCTCTGACCCGAGATTAAACCTGGGAGCCTTGGGAGCGTGCATTCTTAGTCCCTGGACCACCCAGAGAATCCCCCAGGAACACATCTTTGGGAACAGTAAGTGTGTTTAAGTCCCTCTCAGCCACCAGGCTGTTACATGAACAACCTTGGGTTCTGCTCTGAGACACACAGCTGGCCTTGGCCGCATGGTGCCCTTGGGTAGTGATGGGTCCTGGGATTGGTAAAATAACATGTAGAGATGAAAACCAGTGTGTAGGGCCCTCCCTGGAGGCTCAGTGGTAAAGAGTCCACCTGTCAATGCCGGAGACCCAGGTTCGATACCTGGCCAGGCAGATCTCACGTGCTGCAGAGCAGCTAAGCTCCATGCACCACAACCATTGAAAAATAAATAAATAAAATCAGACTCCAAGGATCGTATGGTGAGTGAGATACCATTTCTGTCACAGTCCAGGGAGGCTATGGTGGGCCAATACGATGGCCCAGGGGAGGTCCTGGTGGTGTTGGAACACGCTTGTGGCTCTTGACTGCGGTGGTGGTTACAGGGATTGGCCCTGGAGATCAAACACTATGACGCTGCGCACACAGCTGGGTCTGGAACCATTCAACTTCCGAGTCCAGTCCTGTGCTGCAGGACCATGACATGCAACTGGTGGGTGAAGGGTTCAAGGTAGAGCCTTCCTGTAACATCTCTGCACCTTCCTGGGATTCTATTTGTTGTTATTGCTCAGGTGTGTTCAAGTCTTTGCCACCCCATCGACTGCAGCGCACCAGGCTTCCCAGTCCTTCACCATCTCCTGGAGCTTGCTCAAACTCATGTCCATCGAGTTGGTAATGCCCTCCAACTGTCTCATCCTCTGTCGTCCCTTCTCCTCCAGCCTTCAATCCTTTCCCAGCATCAGGGTCTTTTCCTATGAGTCAGTCCATCCCATCAGGTGACCAGAAATATTGTAGCTTCAGCATCAGTCCTTCCAGTGAATAGTCAGGGTTGATTTCCTTTTGGGTAGACTGGTTTGATCTCCTGGCTGACCAAAAGACTCTCAAGAGTCTTCTCCAGCACCACAATTCCAAAGCATCAATTATACAAACTTTTCTCAATTAAAAGTTACAAGGAAAAAAGCAAAATGATGCTTGACTGTAACTGGAGCAGTGCTGATAGTCAAATGTCATTGGCCTAGTGTGAGCAGATCACCCAGATCCCCTAGAACAGCTGAGCCCTGTTTCGTGTCAGTCAGCCACACTGGATCGTGACTAATCGGGGGGAAGGGCAGGGTCCCAGCAGCACAGTGGACACAGACTAACCACAGTCAGCTGAGTACACAGCTTCCACCGTTTAGACGCTGCACACGTTACTTTTTATGGCCAGGTGGCGCTCACCATCCCTGGAACCGCCTGCCAGATTGCCACCCTTCCAGGTGTATTAATCGCATGCCTGAAGGCAGAGGCCAGCAGGAGAAATCTGTGACTTGGCTCGTGTGTGCCATGTTGTAAACAAGGGCAGCTGTGGGCTTTGCTTCCTCCCTGCCAAGATCGTCCTGCTGACTGAGCAGATCTGGCTCCTTCATTCCTTCAGGCATGCATGGCAGAT
This sequence comes from Antilocapra americana, assembly GCA_007570785.1. NCBI lineage: Eukaryota > Metazoa > Chordata > Mammalia > Artiodactyla > Antilocapridae > Antilocapra > Antilocapra americana. The sequence continues at coordinate 329,044 of ML662466.1, forward strand.
TCAGCAAGAGCTATGGACATGTGCTGAACCCCCTCCTTCGTGGGTTGTTGAGAAAAAGCCAGCGTTGTCTCCCCATGAAACCCTCCCACTGCAGGCTCTGTGAAGGGATGGTGCTAGAGGTGGAATCTGAAGGGATCTCTCCTGCAGTTCTGGAAGGTAGGAGGGTGGATGGGGTGCCCTTCTGGTTCGAAGGTTAAAAACAGGGGCTTCCTTGGTGGTCAGGTGGTTAAGAGTCTGCCTTGCAAGGCAAGGGACTTGGGTTTGATCCCTGATCTGGGAAAATACCATGTGGCATGGAGCAAGTAAACATTCGCCCTACAACTACTGAGTCTGTGCTCCCCGACAAGAGAAATCGCCTCACTGAGAAGCCCTGAACACCTCAGCTAGAGAATCACCCACACAGCAGCCAAGACCCAGCAAAGCCAGAAATTGTTCAGTTGCTCAGTCGCATCTGACTCTTTGCAACTCCTTGGACTGCAGCACGCAAGGCCTCCCTGTCCATCACCAACTCCCAGAGCCTGCTCAAACTCATGTTTATCGAGTGAGTGATGCCATCCAACCATTCTCATCCTCTGTTCTCCCCCTTCTCCTCTCACTCTCAATCTTTCCCTCTATCAGGGTCTTTCCCAATGAGATCAGCTCTTTGCATCAGGTGGCCAAAGTATAAATTTTAAAAATTGATAAATATATGTTGAAGGCTAAGTATGGGAGGGGGTCGTCCAATTTTTCATGTCCTGGGTGAGCTGGATTCCTGTCCCACGTCAGCGCTGACTTTCATGTAAGAAACACACATGAGACCAGGTTAGGTATTGATCAGCTGATGAAGATCTGAGCAGAGGCTTACAGGACTTAGTGCTCTTTTTCAGTAGAAGCAGGGACGTGTCCGCAGAGAACAAGGGTGCTGAGTCGTCTCCTGGAGATGATGGCAGAAGGGTCCCCCAGACCCTCACAGAGGTCATCAAGCCAGCGGCCCCTGAGGAAGGCCCAGGGCATAGTCCTTCCTAAGGCCACCTGTCTCCCTTCAGATGTTCTTGTCAACTCAGCATCCTCAAGTTGTAGAACACAGTTAATGGGTTGTGGGGCATTTTTTTCAACCCTTGAATATGGGGCTTTGCTGGTGGCTCAGATGGTAAAGAATCTGCCTGCAGTGTGGAAGACCTGGGTTCCATCCCTGGATCAGGAAGATCCCCTGGAGAAGGGAATAGCAACCCACTCCAGTATTTGTGCCTGGAGAATCCCATGGTCAGAGGGGCCTGGCGGGCTACAGACCACGGGGTCGCAAAGAATCGGATATAACTGAGTGAGAAGCACACACACGTTGAACATAGGCTGTGAAGACTTTTTCCTCTGCTCTCTCCTTTCCCTACCATAATCCATCACCCAGCCCAGTGATGTTCCTGGGAGCAGCAGGGTGCTTCTTGCCTACCGCTTACCATCTCACTTGTGCCAGGGAAGCTAGACGCTGTGTGCTCAGACGTTTTGGGCAACACTTTGCAGGGTGTCTCTGGAGCCATCTTGTTATCCTTGCAGACATAAAGGACAGACCTCAGGGTCCATGAGGGACTGAGGGACCGAGGCCACGTTGGCACTGTGAGTGTTGCTTTATCACGTCTTTCGGTTTCTCAGCTCTACAGTGGCTACCTCTGAGTCAGCTGAGCTCCATGCACACCTTGCTAAGTGCCTGTGTTGCCTTCTCTCCCTGACCCCTCCTCCCTTTGTTTCCCTGCAGCCCCTGCCCTCGACGTGGACAGGCAGAACAACACTACCTTTGCCTCCTGTAGCATGGACATGTGTATTCACGTCTGCAGACTTGGCTGTGACTGCCCCATCAAAACATTCCAGGGAACACATGGTAAGCGTGCGTGCTGACTGTGGGGCTCCAGTTCACAAAGGTGTTAGGGGAGTTGGGACACCAGCTAGTCTCTGCCTGGGATTGAAAGCCTCCTATGACTGCTGATTAATTCTTCTAAGCCTCCTCGGGGCTAGTGTAGCTACCTCCAGTGTGTTGGCAGTGTTCTGTTTTGTTTTTGTAATTCTCTGGCGTGAGCCATGTGTTGGATTTTGCAAGAAAGACTTCAAAGTAGCTATTGTAAAAATGTCTGAGGACATAAAGGGGAAAAAATAGTAGGTAGGAAAATGACTTTTAACGTCAGCTTTGAAATAGCTTACTGCTTTTATCCTGGTTTCCAGGTAAATTCATTTAGCTTCCTTCTTAGATGTGATTTTCTTTGTTTTTGTTTCTTTTTCCCCCTTGGGGAAATACGGCTGAGGGTGGGTGGTTGTGTAGGGCGTGCACTTTGTATCAAGGAGGAAGGAGGAAGGGAAATATGCCTGAAACCTGGGGTGGTGCTTGCTCAAATCCAGGGTGAATGCAGGCAGGTTTCTTGCAGAGAAGACAGGGCGCTTCTGCCCCCTGCTGGAAGGTTGTGTTAGTTCAGTTCAGTTCAGTTGCTCAGTTGTGTCTGACTTTTGCGACCCCTTGGACTGCAGCACACCAGGCCTCCCTGTCCATCACCATCTCATGGAGTTTACTCAAACGCATCCCTTGAGTCGATGATGCCATCCAACCATCTCATCCTCTGTCGTCCTCTTCTTCTTCCACCTTCAATCTTTCCCAGCATCAGTGACTGTCTTTTCAAACGAGGCAGCTCTTCGCATCAGGTGGCCAAAGTATTGGAGGTTCAGCTTCAGCATCAGTCCTTCCAATGAATATTCAGGACTGATCTCCTTTAGGATGGACTTGTTGGATCTCCTTGCAGTCCAGGGGACTCTCAAGAGTCTTCTCCAACACCACAGTTGAAGAGCATCAATTCTTCGGTGCTCAGCTTTCTTTGTAGTCTGACTCTCACATCCATACATGACTACTAGAAAAACCATAGCCTTGACTAGATGGACCTTTGTTGGCAAAGTAATGTTTTTGCTTTTTAATATGCTGTCAAGATCGGTCATAACTTTTCTTCCAAGGAGTAAGCCTCTTTCAATTTCATGGCTGTAATCACCATCTATTTGCCATGAAGCAATGGGACCGGATGCCATGTTTGTTTACTGAATGTTGAGCTTTAAGCCAACTTTTTCACTCTCCTTTTTCACTTTCAAGAGGCTCTTCAGTTCTTCTTCACTTTCTGCCATAAGGGTCATGTCATTTGCATAACTGAGGTTATTGATATTTCTCCTGTAATCTTAATTCCAGCTTGTGCTTCCTCCTGCCAGCATTTCTCACGATGTACTCTGCATATAAGTTAAATAAGGAGGATGACAATACATAGCCTTGATGTACTCCTTTCCCTATTTGGAACCAATCTGTTGTTCCATGTCCAGTTCTAACTGTTGCTTCCTGACCTACATACAGATTTCTCAAGAGGCAAGTCAGGTGGTCTGGTATTTCCATCTCTTTCAGAATTTTCCAGAGTTAATTGTGATCCACACAGTCAAAGGCTTTGGCATACTCAATAAAGCAGAAATAGATGTTTTTCTGGTACTCTCTTGCTTTTTCAATGATCCAGAGCAGGTGTTGGCAATTTGATCTCTGATTCCTCTACCTTTTCTAAATCCAGCTTGAACATCTGCAAGTTCACGGTTCACGTATTACTGAAGCCTGGCTTGGAGAATTTTAAGAATTGCTTTACTATCCTGTGAGATTAGTGCAATCGTGCAATAGTTTGAGCATCCTTTGGTCTTGCCTTTCTTTGGGATTGGAATGAAAACTGACCTTTTCCAGTCCTGTGGCCACTGCCGAGTTTTCCAGATTTGCTGGAATATTGAGTGCAGCACTTTCACAGCATCATCTTTCAGGATTTGAAAGAGCTCAACTGGAATTCCATCACCTCCACTAGCTTTGTTCATAGTGATGCTTCCTAAGGCCCACTTGACTTCACACTCCAGGATGCCTTGTTCTAGGTGAGTGATCACACCATCGTGATTATCTGGGTCGTGAAGATCTTTTTTGTACAGTTCTTCTGTGTATTCTTGCCTTCTCTTCTTAATATCTTCTGTTTCTGTTAGGTCCATACAATTTATGTCCTTTATCGAGCCCATCTCTGCATGATATGTTCCCTTGATATCTCTAATTTTCTTGAATAGAGCTCTAGTCTTTCCCATTCTCTTGCTTTCCCCTATTTCTTTGCATTGGTCGCTGAGGAAGACTTTCTTATCTCCACTTGCTATTCTGTGGAACTCTGCATTCAAATTGTGTTCCAGTTCTCAGGCTTTTTGCAGCAAGGTCAGAGCTCTCCTGCCCCCTGCTGGACGCTTGTGCTTACTACTCCCGGGCGTTCATTACTTTCTTTTTTTTTTTTTTAATTGTTTTTGCCATACATTGTCATGATATCACCATGGGTTTACATATGCTTCCCCTCCGGAACCCCCCTCCCTCCTCCCTCCCTCCCCGGAAAATCTCGCTGCACCAGCCCCGAGCATCAATCCTGGGCTGGCGATTGATTAGACATATGAAAATTAACATGCTTCAGTGCCCTTCTCCCATATCATCCCACCCTTGCCCTCATCCACAAAGTCCACTAGTCTATCCTATACATCTGCGTTCCTTTTTCTGTCTCATATGTTGGGTTCACGTTACCGTCTTTCTAAATTCCATATATATGCGTTAATATACTGTATTGTTGTTTTTGCTTCTGGCTTACTTCACTCTGGATAATGGGCTCCAGTTTCGTCCATCTGAGTAGAATTGCTTCAAATGAATTTTTTTTTAATGCTGAGTAATATTCCATTGTGTATATGTACCACAGCTTTCTTATCCATTCGTCAGTTGATGGGCATCTAGGTTGCTTCCATGTCCTGGCTATTGTAAACAATGCAGCGATGAACATTGGGGTACACGTGTCTCTTTCAATTCTGGTTTCCTCGGTGTATATGCCCAGCAGTGGGATTGCTGGGTCATATGGCAGGTCTATTTACAGCTTTTTAAGGAACCTCCACGCTGTTTTCCATAGTGGCTGTACTAGTTTGCATTCCCACCAACAGTGTAAGAGGGTTTCCTTTTCTCCACATCCTCTCCAGCATTTATTGCTTGTAGACTTTTGGATGGCAGCCATTCTGACTGGTGTAAAGTGGTACCTCATTGTAGTTTTGATTTGCATTTCTCTGATAATGAGTGATGTTGAGCATCTTTTCATGTGTTTGTTAGCCATTTTAATATCTTCTTTGGAGAAATGTCTGTTAAGTTCTTTGGCCCACTTTTTAATTGGGTTGTTTATTTTTCTTTAGAATGGAGCTGCAGGAGTTGTTTGCATATTTTTGAGATTAATTGTTTGTCTGTTGCTTCATTGGCTATTATTTTCTCCCATTCTGAAAGCTGGTCATTCCACCCCAAAACAAGGAATTTCACCTTTTTCTCAAGTGCACACGGGACCTTCTCCAGGATAGATCACATCCTGGGCCATAAATCTAACCTTGATAAATTCAAAAATATTGAAATCATCCCAAGCATCTTTTCTGACCACAATGCAGTGAGATTAGATATCAATTATAGGAGAAAACCTTTCAAAACTTCCAACATATGGAGGCTCAACAACACACTGCTGAATAACCAACAAATCACAGAAGAAATCATTACTTTCTTTCTTTCTTTCTTTTTTTTTTGAAAACCTTATGCTCTTGCAGAATGAGGTCAACGCCATCAAATGGGATCCCTCTGGCATGTTGCTAGCCTTCTGCTCTGATGACATGACATTGAGGGTAAGGCTGAAAGGCTGGGCTGTGTGACCCTAGGTGATCCCTGGGGCCCCGTGCTGTCTTCAGTCCCAGGGCTCCTGCAGGTGACTGGCTGTTGTGTCATAAGCATTCTTACTGTCTCTGTCGTCTTTTCTCTTTGCAAACTATATTGCCAGTTGCCCCGGCAGTGAAGCCCTGGTTATCGGTCGAGGGTCCCGCGGAGCCTTCTTCCGTTCCCGTGGCCTTTCTTCCACCCCAATACTAACGAGACCCCGCCCCTGCCTAGCTTCCCAGATCAGACCAGGGTCTTATGGACAACCCCCAGCCCCGGCCTTTCTCACGGGCGCCCCCGGGTGGTCAGTGGACGCCTCTGCCTGTGAAACAGCTGCCCCCTGTCAGTCGCCCATTGCACTGGACGTGAGCTTCCCAAGGACAGAGAAACCTCTGCAATGCTCAAGGCAGGAACATTGCCAGATCTCCCGTGGTGAAAGAATCGACCTTTGCTCACCGTGATCCCCTTGAGTCCCCTAGATCTAGAGTCTGAAGCAGGACACGTGTGCCCACAACCTGCAGGTGCACAGCAAAGAGATATATACTATTAAGTGGAGTCCCACCGGGCCGGCCACTAGCAACCCTAACTCCAGCATCTTGCTGGCGAGGTAAGGGATAGACAGCCCGCACCCCAGTCTTGGTTCCTGAAAGCAGCCTTGGTCTTTGAGGCTGTGCCAGCCATGCAGCTGGTAAAAGTCACTCATGTTCCCAAGTGACCACGAGATGCTGTCAGGGTATCTTGCAAATGTGTTTATGCCCTCGGATGCTAAAGAGTCTGTCTACCTATAATGCGGGAGACTCAGGTTCAATCCCTGGGTTGGGAAGTGCCCCTGGAGATGGGAACAGGCAACCCACTCCAGTATACTTGCCTGGAGAATCCCATGGACTGAGGAGCCTGGCAGGCTACAGTCCGTGGGGTTGCAAATAGCTGAACATGACTGAGCCACTAACACTCCAAGTTAGTTAGAAACTAACTAACTCAAAGTAAAGGGAGAGATAAGGATGCTTTTAACCTTGAGGCTGGAGGGAGGAATTGCATACATACAGTCTTCCAGCACTTTGCCTCAGTGAAGGTTTTTGCTACCACTGAAAAAAGGAAACAATTTAACTTGGACCTCTGGCTTGGTTCAGCTTCCCTGGTAGTTCAGTTGGTAAAGAATTTACCTGCAATGCAGGAGACTCCAATTTGATTCCTTGGTTGGGAAGATCCCCTGGAGAAGGGAAAGGCTTCCCACTCCTGTATTCTGGCCTGGAAAATTCCATAGACTGCATAGTCCATGGGCTTACAAAGAGTAGGACACAACTGAGCAACTTTGACTTTACTTTGGGCTTGGTTTACTTGTCCCACCTAGGAGCTGCAGGTGGCAAGAATGTTGAAATGGTGATAAAAGCCTCCCCACCCCCAGCCAATACCGGACTCAGCCTAATCATTCATCCTGGCTGTCCCTGACTTTCTGGGCACCATGGACCAGTTTTATGGAAAATGACTTTTGCAAGGTTTCAGGATGTTTCAAGCACACTACATTTATGCACCCTTTGTTTCTGTTATGACTGCATCTGCTTCACCTCGGATCATCAGGCATTAGGTCTCAGAGGATGGGGATCCCTGGCTTATGCAGTAAACCCCCTGAGACACTGGGATTGGATGCAGAGGACCAATGAGTCAGTGACATGCAAGAATGGAGCAGAGTGGGTAGAAGTCCTCAAAAGCTCATCACTGAGGCTATATTAGGCAGGCTGTGTGTTCCCTGTCCTGGTGGGACCTCACACAGGATACAATGTTGCACTGCCAGTAGGATATTTTAGCAAGAACCTTGAGGCACACAAGCTAAAGAGATTCCAAGAGTGAACCTAGGATACACTAAATGTTCTGGACACTTCCATTCCACGAAGTGTGGGTGTGTGTCTGGCCTGAGAAAGACAGGACTTGGGAGGAATGGAGCCAGGAAGCGGCAGTGGGTTTTTTTTTTCCTGCAGAATTGCAGAGAATGGGGTGCTGGGGAAAAGTGGCTAGTGGTCCAACCCTGCTGTAAATGAAGGGGATCTCTTTGTCATGTAGCAGTGGGATGAACAGTTACTGAAAGTGCCTGACCCAAGGCCATCACTCAGAAAATACAGAAAGGAATTCCTGCATTGGCTGAAAATTTGATCCAGAAAAACATCGGAGTTGCTCTCCTCTTATTGCAAGTTATGGTCCTGAAATCCACTTAAATGTCTTGGAACAGAACACTATCTTTTGTTTTGTCTTGCTTTTCAATCACATGGTACCCATGACGGGTGTAAGTGAGCCTTCCAGGCACCAAGCATAAGGGGATGGATGTATGTCCCAGAAGAGGGAAGACACGCTGAGTAAAACAGTCTTGTGGTGGGTGGGCTGTCCAGGTGGCCCTGGTGGTAAAGAAACTGTCTGCCAATGCAGGAGGTATAAGAGATGTGGGTTCGACCCCTGATTCCGGAAAATCCCCTGGAGGAGGGCATGGCAGCCCACTGCAATGATCTTGCCTGGAGAATCCCGTGGACAGAGGAACATGGTGGGCTGCCGTCCGTGGGTCAAAGAGAGTTAGATGTGAATGGGACAACCTGGCACACAGGAGTGCATGTTCTTCTTTCAGAATTAGATGTAACTAAAATTTGCAGCTCCCGGGAGTGTGATTATATATTTGGATGCAATTATATTTTAATTCCCATTGGATTAAAATATGTGTTCGCTCATTTAGCTTTTCCCCCAAATATGGCTCTCAGCTTTATTTTTGGCTTTGTTTTCATTGTCAGTGGTGACGTGTGTTGTCAGTGGTGGGACCGTTTTAGAAAATGTCTTAAAGATGGATCGTTCGTGTCTCAGAGAAATGCAGAAATAAATGAGGGTGGCTGTCAACATGTTCCCCTGATAACAGCACCCAAAAAGAGAAAGGTGGATTGCGTGACTTTAAAAAAAAATATTTATTCTTTATTGGAAGAGAAACACTTTACGATGTTGTGATGGTTTTTGCCATACCTCAGTAGGAATCAGCCACAGGTATACATGTGTTCCCTGCCTAGACCATGGCTCTGTGTTCAGTGTGTCTTGAGTCACATTCTAGAAGAGGAAGAGACATTACGATCTCTGAGACATTCAGAGTCAGGACAGGAAAGCCACTCCCATTGTGGGAGCTGTGGGAGCCTGCCGGTGGCTGTGGTAACCTGTGAACCCCCAGGCACCCTCGGTGACCTTCCCTGTGTGGTCTTCCCAGTGCCTTGTTTGATTCTACCATCTGACTTTGGGATATGGAGCGGAACGTGTGCGTCCACATGCTCACCAAGCACCAGGAACCCGTGTAGAGTGTGGCCTTCAGCCCCGATGGGAAGTACTTGGCCAGTGACTACTTCGACAAGTGTGTGCACATCTGAAATATTCAGGTAAACCCCAGCATTCCCGCCACCCGGGTCCTCCCCACACCCGCCCCTCTCTACACCCAATACAGTCAAGTTCTCACTGACCCCTGAGCTTCCCTGGTGGCTCAGATGGTAAAGGATCTGCCTGCAATGCAAGGGACCCAGATTCAATCCCTGGGTCAGGAAGATCCCCTGGAGAAGGGAATGGCAACCCACTCCAGTGTTCTCACCTGGAGAATCTCATGGACAGAGGAGCTTGGCAGGCCATTGGGGTTGCCAAGAGTCAGACACGACTGAGTGACTGACACATTGCCTTCACTTTCTTGGTGACCCAGAACCTGAGTTTGCACTCAGGAATCCCTCACCTCAGACATGGACCAAGACACATCCCTGGTTTCTCAGGGGGGGAAGTCCACCCAGCCCCATCTGCCCTGGGCTCCATGTGGGTGCTGGGTCTCCCCTGCCAGGGACTCAGGTTATTATTTTTTCTGAGCCCTTGGCAGGAAACCTTGCACCCATCGCTGCCCTCTGTTGATAGCAGCAGACATTACATGTTTTCCCAGGAAGGATGAAACGGCCCTTTTTAATCCGCCACCCCTTTGGTGTGCCCTTAGTCCTGGCTGACACTCTGATGAACGTGCTTTCTCAAGGGAGGTAGTAATGGGTGCCACATCAGCCAGCCTGGGGCCGAGGGTGACCACTGAGACCTTGGGCTCCTCCTCTGTCGCTGCCTCACAAAATCATGCCTTCTTGGCAAACAAGATGCAACAATGGCTGTAATGTGGAACCACGCTGGGGACCACCCATGTGTGTGCTCAGTCATGTCGGACTCTTGGAACCTCA
>ML662466.1:342554-365216 GCA_007570785.1 Antilocapra americana
AAAAAAAAAAAAGAAGAAGAAAAAGAAAAAAACAAGAAAGAAAAAACAATATATATATATGTAAGAGTTTTAAAAATTTAAAAGATGTTCCTAGTACAGTTATAATGAAGGCTTTCTCTGGTGCTGGTGCATTCGGTGAAGGGAAGGGTCTGTAGATTTTCAGATGATTCCCTGGTCTGGCTTCTCCTTTTCACAGGCTTATAAACTTCTTTCTATGCAGTTATCGCCACCTGCAGGGCTTTAATTTGCTTCTCCTGTCTGTTTCAAAGCTGTTCTGCTAGCGTCTTCTGTCTGCTGGTCTTTTAAGTGTCTATTCAGCGCTTTGGAGTTTGCCCTGCTCCTGGTGAGAGGGCTTACCCCGCCCCCTCTGCTCAGGCTCTCTGTCGTCCGCCCAGCAAAGTTGGGGGGTGGGGCTTCTCCCCTCCCCCGGCCCAGCCGCTCTCTATGCAGTCTGTTCTACCGGCAGGGATTTAATTTTGGAGTTTGCCCTGCTCCTGGTGAGAGGGCTTCCCCCGCCCCTTCTGCTCAGGCTCTCTGTCGTCCGCCCAGCACAGTTGGGGAGTGGGGCTTCTCCTCTCCCCCGGCCCAGCCACTCTGTTTTCTCAGCGTGCAGCTAAGCAGGCCTTCTTGGTTAGGCTTGTCCTTCTCACAGTCCTACAGTCTCTTTTCTATGCAGTCTGATCTACCGGCAGAAATTTAATTTTGGAGTTTGCCCTGCTCCTGGTGAGAGGGCTTCCCCCGCCCCTTCTGCTCAGGCTCTCTGTCGTCCGCCCAGCAGTTGGGGAGTGGGGCTTCTCCTCTCCCCCAGCCCAGCCGCTCTGTTTTCTCAGCGTGCAGCTAAGCAGGCCTTCTTGGTTAGGCTTGTCCTTCTCACAGTCCTACAGTCTCTTTTCTATGCAGTCTGATCTACCGGCAGAGATTTAATTTTGGAGTTTGCCCTGCTCCTGGTGAGAGGGCTTCCCCCGCCCCTTCTGCTCAGGCTCTCTGTCGTCCGCCCAGCACAGTTGGGGAGTGGGGCTTCTCCTCTCCCCCGGCCCAGCCACTCTGTTTTCTCAGCGTGCAGCTAAGCAGGCCTTCTTGGTTAGGCTTGTCCTTCTCACAGTCCTACAGTCTCTTTTCTATGCAGTCTGATCTACCGGCAGAGATTTAATTTTGGAGTTTGCCCGGCTCCTGGTGAGAGGGCTTCCCCCGCCCCTTCTGCTCAGGCTCTCTTTCGTCTGCCCAGCAGTTGGGGAGTGGGGCTTCTCCTCTCTCCTGGCCCGGCCGCTCTGTTTTCTCGGCGTGCAGCTGAGCACTCCTTCTAAGGTGTATACAGCACCGATCTGTCCAGAATCCCCAGAAGTCTTGGTTAGCCTCCCCGGGGCTGGGTTGGGTTATGCCCACTGCTCTCAGGCGGGGGTTGGACCGGTCCGCAGCCCTCAGCTGCCCAGCCTCTCTGTTGACTCCTCACCGCCCTTTGTTTTGTGCACGGACCTGGAGGGGAGAGGGAGCTTTTCCTGGAAGGTTAGGTCCCTCAGGCTGCTCCGTTCCCTGAGCCCGCGGCCCGCCCCTCCCTGAGCAGGAGCAGTCTGCTTCGGCTGTGCTGCTGCTCTCGGCTGTGCTTGTAGCTAGAGACGAACCTTGCAGGGCTTAGCTATTAATCTGCTTCTGCTCTCAGCTATATTGCTCTCCAAGATCCACCGCAGATCTGCCAGAGAGAATGCTCCCTGGTATTCAGAAACCTTTCTCCTCTTTTTTTTTTTCCTCTTTATTCCAGACTCCCCTTCCGGGACGGAACCCGTCCCCAGCTCTTTGTCTCTCCCTCTACTTTTTTCTTTTCTTTCTTTTGTCCTACCTCCTCACGTCGGCACTGGGTCGCCTCTCCAGATGCCCGATGTCCTCTGCCAGCATTCAGTTCCTGTTTTTTGGAGTTTGCTCGGCCTTTAAAAGTTCTTTTGGTATATTTATTGGGGAGAGAGTGTTCTCCCCGTCCTATTCCTCCGCCATCTTAGTTTCCTCCGCAATTATATTTTAATTCCCATTGGATTAAAATATGTGTTCGCTCACTTAGCTTTTTCCCCAAATATGGCTCTCAGCTTTATTTTTGGCTTTGTTTTCATTGTCAGTGGTGACGTGTGTTGTCAGTGGTGGGACCGTTTTAGAAAATGTCTTAAAGATGGATCGTTCATGTCTCAGAGAAATGCAGAAATAAATGAGGGTGGCTGTCAATTTGTTCCCGGGATAACAGCACCCAAAAAGAGAAAGGTTGATTGCATGACTTTTTTTTAAAAAAATTATTTATTCTTTATTGGAAGAGAAACACTTTACGATGTTGTGATGGTTTTTGCCATACCTCAGTAGGAATCAGCCACAGGTATACATGTGTTCCCTGCCTAGACCATAGCTCTGTGTTCAGTGTGTCTTGAGTCACATTCTAGAAGAGGAAGAGACATTACGATCTCTGAGACATTCAGAGTCAGGACAGGAAAGTCACTCCCGTTGTGGGAGCTGTGGGAGCCTGCCGGTGGCTGTGGTAACCTGTGAACCCCCAGGCACCCTCGGTGACCTTCCCTGTGTGGTCTTCCCAGTGCCTTGTTTGATTCTACCATCTGACTTTGGGATATGGAGCGGAACGTGTGCGTCCACATGCTCACCAAGCACCAGGAACCCGTGTAGAGTGTGGCCTTCAGCCCCGATGGGAAGTACTTGGCCAGTGACTACTTCGACAAGTGTGTGCACATCTGAAATATTCAGGTAAACCCCAGCATTCCCGCCACCCGGGTCCTCCCCACACCCGCCCCTCTCTACACCCAATACAGTCAAGTTCTCACTGACCCCTGAGCTTCCCTGGTGGCTCAGATGGTAAAGGATCTGCCTGCAATGCAAGGGACCCAGATTCAATCCCTGGGTCAGGAAGATCCCCTGGAGAAGGGAATGGCAACCCACTCCAGTGTTCTCACCTGGAGAATCTCATGGACAGAGGAGCTTGGCAGGCCATTGGGGTTGCCAAGAGTCAGACACGACTGAGTGACTGACACATTGCCTTCACTTTCTTGGTGACCCAGAACCTGAGTTTGCACTCAGGAATGCCTCACCTCAGACATGGACCAAGACACATCCCTGGTTTCTCAGGGGGGGAAGTCCACCCAGCGCCATCTGCCCTGGGCTCCATGTGGGTGCTGGGTCTCCCCTGCCAGGGACTCGGGTTATTATTTTTTCTGAGTCCTTGGCAGGAAACCTTGCACCCATCGCTGCCCTCTGTTGATAGCAGCAGACATTACATGTGGTCCCAGGAAGGATGAAACGGCCCTTTTTAATCCGCCACCCCTTTGGTGTGCCCTTAGTCCTGGCTGACACTCTGATGAACGTGCTTTCTCAAGGGAGGTAGCAATGGGTGCCACATCAGCCAGCCTGGGGCCGAGGGTGGCCACTGAGACCTTGGGCTCCTCCTCTGTCGCTGCCTCACAAAATCATGCCTTCTTGGCAAACAAGATGCAACAATGGCTGTAATGTGGAACCACGCTGGGGACCACCCATGTGTGTGCTCAGTCATGTCGGACTCTTGGAACCTCATGGACTTATATTACATAGCCCGCCAGGCTCCTCTGTCCATGGGATTCTCCAGGCAAGAATGGTGGAGTTACGGTAACCATTCCCTTCTCCAGGGGCCTCTTCCCAACCCAGAGATTGAACTCGAATCGCAGGAGGACTCTTGACTTCCAAAAAAATTGCCATCATCAGCTGTGCTCTGCTCATTGTCAGCAGCTCAGCAAATCATTTTACCCACCCGTTTTTTGTTTATTTTTAAATTGGAGGATAATTGCTTTTTTTAAATAGCTGATTTCTGCCGTGCAGCAAAAGAATCGGCCATATGTGTACATATGTCCTCTCCTTCTTGAACCTCCCTCTCTGCACCCATATCAAGCCTCCAGATCATCTCAGAGCAGTGAGCTGAGGTCCCCATGCTGTAGACAGCAGCCTCCCACATTTTGCATCCTATTTTTCCCCCTACATGAAAAAACTCTCTTGAGTTGTTCTGAGGCTCCCTTCAGTGCTCAGTGAGACAGACACCTGGTTGAAAGATAAGCACATAATCCAATCTTGCTGACTTTCTTCTTCCCCCCAAACTGTCTCTGTCTCCCAGCCGTGCTCAGAGATCCCAGGAACCACCCCCCTGCCACCCCTGGGGAGGCATGAGCTCAGTGGAAATCATAGAGGCTGTCTCGGTGGGCAGCCATGGATCAGTTACACTCACCCTGGTGGCTGCAGTTCTGAGTCACATATTCCTGCAGCCAGCAGAGCCCTTTTAACTGAAAGTTCTATTAGCATCTGTGTCTTTGGAAGCTTCTAGGCTCACATCCCTGGGAGAGGTGGTGGGTGGAGCAGTGGGAGGTGACCTCATCGGCATTCCCCTTCTCGAGTGATGAAGCATTCCCCTTCTCGAGTGACGACGCCCTTGCTTTGCAGAGTGGAAGTCTCATCCACAGCTACTGAGGGATTGGGGGCATCTTTGAGGTGTGCTGGAACACCTAGGGTGACAAAGTGGATGCCAGTGCATCAGATGGCTCTGTAAGTGGCACCTTGGGGTTTTTCCCAGGCGGGAGAGAGGAGGAGGATTTGGGGAGGGTGGAGACATGAATGGTCCAGACCCCTGAGACCCATGTGGATGTGCTCTTAGGTACATGATGGGCCTCGGAGACATGTGTTGGTGAAGGAAGCATCTGGGCTGGACAGTGCTCTGGGAGTGAACATCTCTTCTAGCTTCCTGAATGATTTTTTTTTTTTTTTGCTGAATTGGGGGTTCTAAGCTGCATTATTTGCACCCCTGGATACATTGGAAGTGTCTGGAGGTATTTGGGTTGTTAGTGCTTTGGGGAGGGGATCGGGGGTTGCTGGCACCTGGTGTGGAAACCGGGGCTGCTGCTGAAACTATTAGGGTGCTTGGGACCTCCCCCCACAGCAGAGAAGTGAGCCCCACATCTCAGGTGCCGAGGCTGAGCAACTTGGTCCTCCCTTGGCTTCCACATTTGCTCTCGGCCCCAGACCCTCTGTTGAGAAAGGCCCAACCTTCTGTTCCACCCGTATCCTGAGTCCCAGTAACCCTCTGCTGGTTCCCTGAGGGGTCCAGCCTTTGGATTCATGCCTCCGCTTGGAATTGCCCTGAGCTATAAGGCAAGGCACTGGCTGGCTGAGTGTCAGCCTGGTCACCCCCTCCACCACCGCCACCCCAGATGTGTGCAAATAAAACTTTATTTATAAAAAAGTGGATGGAAGGCCGGATTTGTTCCACGGACCATGTGCTGTCCTGTGCTCTTAAGGACAGCTTGTGTTGACTCAAGATAACAGGAGCTTTTCTCTCTCCTTCCAGATCTGCATCTTATATCTGCTAAATTAAACACACACACACACAAAGATAGATACGAGGAGAGATTTCTAATGGAACAGCAGTGAATGTGTGGGGTTGTAGCACTATTAAGAGGCAATTTTGTCAGCTCCCCCTCCCCCATCCCCCCATTCTCCTCCCCATCCCTTCCCCCTTTCCCATTCCCCTCCCTCATAGTCACCTCCTGTCTTCTATTCTCAAGGGCACATAAGTGCTTTCACCTCCCATCTTCTAGTCTCAAGGGCACCTTTGGTGCATAATAAGTGCTTTATATAAGAAGACAGGGCATGGGGCACTTTTTGAAGGAGGAGGAAGAAGAAGAAAAAGAAGAGTGACTTATAAGAGAAAGAGCCAGGAATATTTTTGGAGAAGGAAAAAAATGATATTTTTTATGTTAAAACAATTTTAAAATCATAAAATGGCGATTCAGACATGAGAGCTTTGTGTGATTCATATTTAACAAAAAATGCCAAGAAATCTTTAGGAAGACACAGGTAGAGGGGATCCTTCACTTTGAGTTTGGAGGAAGGCAGCGAGGGGACTCCTCTTGGTGAGTGGCTCTGGGGTCAGCCTCAGGGCTGGTCTGTGTGGCCAGAGAGGAAGACCCTAGTCCCTTTTCTGCTCCAGGAAGACCTGGACATTTGTTTTGTTTTGTTTTGTTTTGTTTTGTTTCCGGGTGCATTGGACTGGAGCAGCTGGCTGGGGAGCCACGGACAAGGGGGTGCCCTCAAGCCCAAGAAGCATTCCCAGAGCCAGCATCATTGAAAGAGGGCCATAGGGACTGCCCCACTCCACAACACCAATGCTGCCTCATTCAAGACTCGGGGCCACCATGGGGACACCCCCCACCTAACGAGGAGCAGCAGCTCAGCCTGAGTCCCTCCAGGGCTTACCAACCATAGGGGCCTCCAGGACCTCATGGGGTCTCACAGAGACAGAAGCAATCAGGGAGAGGTTTTCAGTCCTGAGGGTGAATTAACAGAGGTAGGGTGTCACTAGTCTGTTCACAGGTCATCTTTACAGTTTGCTTCCCCTGGCAGCAGGTCCGGAGAAAGAAATTTTCCTTTTTTTTTTTTTTAATAATGAATCTTTTTTACTGTTAAAAAAATAAAATGTGGCTTTGTGTGTCCCTAAGGGACTTTTCCTTTTCCTTTGAATCAGGTGACCTTTGGTACTTAACGTTGTCATGATCCGATGCTGACCCAGCTTGTAAGTTAGCAGTGGGGCCTCTGATCTTATCCGCCTTGCCATGGGCCTCCAGCCTGTGGGGTGGGGGGGGGTTTAAGGCTGGCTGTGCGTAGGTTTCAGCCCTTTCGTGTTCCAGCAACCGGCCCAGATGGTATTCAGAGGGTGGTGGTATCTGTCCATGGACTCAAAAGCCAATGGTAAGACATGGCCAGGCCTTTGTGCAGAAGTTGGATTGTCCCAGGAGCAGCCCCAAAGACAGAGTGCATTCATCTATCTCAGCTCATTATCGAGTCTCTGTGGATCTGAGAGTTTTTCAAACCCCCCTGATGGTAGAAGACCAAAAGGCACTCTGTTCATAGGTCGGGGGTTTTATTCAGGCTCTGCTATATCGAAATGCTTATACTTTCTGAAGTTGGAGTTTCCACTCCCACTTTTGCAGATTAGCAGACACCCTCGGGGATCGACAGATAATCACTGCCCCACCCTCACCGCCAAAATGATCAGCTTTGAGATGTAGTCTGCAGAGGTCTAGTCAAACACCATCTGGACCCCTCCCCAAGTGAAAGTGTGTCCCTGTACACACAGCATCAGCTGTCTGGGGTCTGGACACAGTTTGCATTTGAAGAGCCCAATGCTGCTGGTGGGTGGTGATGGTGGCATTCGGTATAAAAGGCTCACTAGAATATCCTCATAGGGAGGATGCAGGGTCTCCCAAGTGTTGACATAGCCTGGTAAACCTGAACCAGGCTAGAAATTGCCGGGTTGGAGCCAAGGGGTGCTGTAAGGCCAAGGACATGGACTGGATACCAGGTGTGGTGATGACCTGACACTGCTGAGGAAGGCAGAACTGCCCATGTACCATCAGCGAAGAGGCCCCGGGATGGGGAGCATGAGGAGGAGGTGGCCAGCACCCCTGGAATCCATCTCTGCCCTGAGTCAGCATCGGATGTGACTGCACCTCCTGCCAATGCTCAGTGCGCATTGCTTCATCAGTGTTCCTAGACGTGTGGAGCGCTTCGCAGTCCTCAGGGCCCAGATGGGACGTTGGTGCTGCAAGCAGAGAATAACGCAGAGATGATTCTCAGAATCACCCACCGTGCCAGGGAGCTTGCCCCACACACACGCTCGCCCAGGTAAGTGCATCCGATCCCACTCAACGGCTACAGAACTGCAATGTTCACTTCGTCTTTCTGGAAAGACATCTCAGAGCCAAGCGAAGTGTGCTTTGTCAGGAATAAGAGTCTGCTTCGTTCCATGTTTTTTTTTCTTTTTAACCTTTCAGCCCAGTTTCCCACCCCACCATCCCCTGATCATTTTTCGCATCCCATGCAGAGTGTTTCCCTCCCACTGCTCCCTGAGGTTTGTGAATTTCTGGCTTCTGCGAGTTTTATTGTGTGTGTGAGACGTTCAGCCAGATCCTTCTGTCTGCATCTTCCAGCTTTCCAGCTTCTGTTCCATCCACATGGGCCCCTGCAACCACGTTCTGTTCTCTCCACCAATACCCGACCCTCCAACTCTCACCCTCACCCTCTCCTGGAAAGGGAATCACTGTGTGTGTGTGTGTGTGTGTGTGTGTGTGTGTGTGATGGCTCATTGGTTCCAAGAAAGAATCAACAGACCATATTCAGTTGTCTTGAATAAATTGCTCTATTTTGATAGAGAACTTTCCAAGTGTGCTTTCTTATTCGTCTGGGGAAGAATCTCTAGCGGGCCCACACTGACTCCACTGAGTCAAGTCCCCAAGCTCTTGTGTTTTTTTCTCCACATGAGACAGGCAGGGACACAGCTGCTTTTACAACCAGTTGGTTGTAAACCAGGTGGAGAGACCAGCTGGTGAGTCACTTCAGTCGTGTCCAACTCTGTGAGACCACATAGATGGCAGCCCTTCAGGCTCCTCTGTCCCTGGGATTCTCCAGGCAAGATACTGGAGTGGGTTGCCATTTCCTTCTCCAGTGAATGCATGCATGCTAAGTCACTTCAGTCATGTCTGACTCTGTGCGACCTTAAGGACAGCAGCCCACCAGGCGCCTCTGTCCATGGGATTCTCCATGCAAGAATAAAGGATTAGCCTTATGATGTGAAAGGAGAGCATGCCTTTTTTTTTTTTTGTAACTAGTTTCTTTCTCATTACTTTGTTTCAGGCTCTCTGTTTTAGAAAATTCGAAAAGCAGATGGATGTTCTCCTGTGGGCAGGCTTGGGTCACTGGCAGTTTTGAGTTGTAGGATGAATACAATTAGAAGAACCTAAAGTCATAGGGACCCCAGTGACAGGGTGCTGCAAACAGTGCAGGCAGACACGTTCAGATGGTGACTGCGTTCCCTTTATGCTGCTATAACCCATAAACAGAAGTGACATGGGTACTCTGAAGCGACGTCCTCCTCACCCCACCATCCCACCCCTGGAGATAGGCAGCAGAGAGCTGACACAGAGGCGGCCAGATGAGGTGCATTTGGCCACCCACATGAGTCACCTCGAAAGAGCCCTGTGTCCTCTGGCCACAGGCTGACCCTGCATGGGAATCACACCAGACCTGGGCTGTTGCTTCTGCCCCAGTGTCGCCCAGGATGCAGCCCTGCCTGGTTTTGTTTTTCTCTCACTTTTTGGTAAGCCTTACCGAGCTGACTGAACATGCTCTTACACGGTGGGTCTGGGGTGAAGCTCTGAGCACTCTTGAGCCCTGCTGCCGAAGGATCTGGGGTGACCTGTGTCGTGAACCCACCGGGATCCACATCACGTGGTGGGACTTAACCACCGGTAAGCCAGGGTGGTGGAACTCTGGCTTCTGTGGCTGCAGCAACACACTAATAACTCTGTCACAGCTTCAAGGACGTCTCTGTGCTGTGATGGAAACTGGGTTGAGGCCAGATGGCCTCTGATACCAGAGCTTTTACCAAACTTTCATCTCTACGGAACCCTTTGCTGCAGTAATTCTAAAAAATGTGTCCATTGAGGCTCCCCCCACTCCCCAATTTGTTTTGGGCATCCAAGTTTCCACTCACAGAGCAGAGAACTTTTTTTTAGGGGCCCACATCTGGGTGATATTCCTAAAAGGCCTTTGAGGTGTTGTTCACACTCATGAGGAGGTTTCTGTGCACCTCTGAGTGTTAGTGGTGGTCACTGTTGGTGGTGGGAGTCTGGAAATCACTAGTTTACACTCATGAGAAGGCATGGGGAGCAGAGACGGACCTTTTCAAAACACTCAGAATTGGGTATAATTTTTGTATTGGTTTTCCCCCAGCCTGGCTCCCTTTTTCTGCAAAGTGTCTTCAACCACACACAAGGTAAACAAAGGTAAGATACAGGTCCACCAGGAAGGCTGCAGGAGGGAGCCCCACAATGAGAGGGAGACTCCATGGGGCTGGGGGCAGGCAAGGACTTTGAAAAGTGTTACCTTCCCCTGGCCCTTGAAGTTAATAATACTCTGGAGCAAGGGAGCTCCTATAAAGGGAAACACTTATGCTTGAGTCGAGTTGCTGACAGAAACTCCACCAAAAACATGATTGTGAATGAGGACGTGAGGAATCTTTGCAATAGGGCAATGAGTAGGCTCATTTAAACACTTACAGTGTGGGAAAGTGAAACTTATGTCAATGGACGTGAGTCTGAGTAAACTCTGGGAGTTGGTGATTGACAGGGAGGCCTGGTGTGCTGCACTCCATGGGGTGGCAAAGAGTCAGACACAACTGAGCAACTGAACTGAAAGTGAAACTGTTAGTCGCTTCAGTCCTGTCCAGATCTGTGACTCTGCTGACTGTGTGTAGCCCACCAGGCTCTTCTGTCCATGGATTCTCCAGGCAAGAATACTTGAGTGGGTTGCCGTTTTATTCTCCAGGGGATCTTCCCAACCCAGGGATTGAACCCAGGTTTTCTGCATTGCAGGCAGATTCTTAACCAGCTGAGCAACTGGACTTTGGCTAACGGAAGCCAGAAAGATTGACTGACAAGTATACTGAGCAGCTCTGGGGTATTCCAGGTGTGGGGGCAGGCCAGACAGAACCAGCCAGAGCCATGCACAGAATCAGGCCCATGCAGCATTGGGGAGCTGCCCACAGCTTGATGCCAGATAGTGCTCTGGCCCCTAGGGGCTCACCCAGGCTGCCTTCCAAAGCAGGCATGCCAGCTGCCAACCCTTCCCCAGAATTGCTTCTGCACAGCATATCGCCTTGTGCATCAGCTTCCAACTTAGACTTGGGGCACAAGTCTGATAAGCCATGCCAGGCCCATCTGAGACATGCTTTAGCTATAAGGGAGCCTGGGAAGGCCAGTGTCTAGCATCTTTGCTCTAGGGGCTGTGTCTCACTTGGCAGGGGGAACCCTCAGAGGAGAGGTCTGGGGGCATCTGATGATTGGGGCAGATGGGACATTAATACAGAGCTTAATAACCCAGAAAAGCTAAAAAGTCATTTTTACTGCTGCTGGACACTTTGGGTCCAGGTGGCTGTGATGTACTAAGAAGTGCAGCTTTAGGAGCATGCAGCCCTGGGTACCATGGTCACGGTCGTGGGATGCCCTGAATCCCATCTGTGGCCCTAGGACTCCAAAATCACAAATCCAGAAGCAGGCTGGACAGCTTTTCCATAGCGAGACAAGAGTCATAGTTGATGTGATCGAGGGTCACACAGCAGAACTGAGGAAATGGTGTTTGCTTGTGCCATAGTCTTACCTGGCTGGTTTGCATCTCCTATGTGTAGTATGTACAATATTTTTGTCCCCAAATACGTATATACATGTGTATGTATATAATACACAAAGTCTGTAAAGAAACAGTCATCCACACTGCCCTGTGAATGCAGACCACGCAAAGGTGGAGGGTGTCCGTGGATTTTGGTATCTGTGGAAGTCTCAGAACAAACTTCTCATGGATGCTAATATATTATTAGTATCATATAAAAATACTAATATATTATTATATATGTAAAATTATGGAAAGATGGAAATATAGGCAATGATCTGAGCAGAGTCAGGTCCTAAGCTCATATAATCAAAGCTGTGGTTTTTCCCATGGTCATGTGTGGATGTGAGAGTTGTGCCATAAAGAAGGCTGAGTGCCAAAGAATTGCTTTTGAACTGCGGTGTTAGAGAAGACTCTTGAGAGTCCCTTGGTCTGCAAGGAGATCCAACCAGTCCATCCTAAAGGAAATCAGTCCTGAATATTTATTGGAAGGACTGATGCTGAAGCTGAGACTCCAATACTGGGGCCACCTGAGGTGAAGAGCTGACTCACTGGAAAAGACCCTGATGCTGGGAAAGACTGAGGAGGAGAAGGGGACGGCAGAAGATGAGATGGTTGGATGGCATCACCAGCTGGATGGACATGCTTTTGAGCAAGCTCCAGGGATTGGTGATGGACAGGGAGGCTTGGTGTGCAGCAGTTCATGGGGTTGCAAATAGCCAGACACGACTGAGCCAGTGAACTGAACTGAAGGGAAGCCTCCCTTAGACTGAGTCACCACCGCTCAACACAGCAGAGGATCAACCAAAGGCTAAATAAACTGCCGGCCCAAGCCTACCCTCCTCTGCCCCCTAGTGGTGGCTACGGAACTCGCCCCCAGGTGCATCACCGGTCCCTACATCATCACTTAACTTCAAACAAGCGCATTCGCTCAGAGGTATTATTCTTAGAGACCCCACGTTAGGCTGGGAGCTCGGACACAACCACTGCTTTATTACTGCTGTTATTATTAACTCTTCCAAGGACCTGGATCTGGCACTGACATTACAGCCAGATCAGAAAAATGAACGTCCACGGAGACTCTGGACAAGCTGCTGGTCTCCAACTGCTTTTCATTCCCAAGCACAGGCTCACAGTGGGCCTCTGCATCACACAGAGGCTGCCAGGGAACATGCTCTTAATTGTGATGGCAGGAAGATTCAGTGTGGGGCACGCTACACCCTGCAGTGCGCTGACTGCGGGGTGAGAGCACCATCATAAGGGATGAGAACCCTCGCGTCTGAAAACACACAGGTTCCAGACCCTCCCCCACCGCCGTCTCGTCCTCTCTATGGGTCTCCTCAGACAGTCCGCTGCCTTTCCGCTGTGGGACACTCTTGCAATGTGGATTTCGACGGTGCCTCCGTCAGAACCTGGGGAGGAAAAAAGACTGTCACATGTCCAGGAGTGCTTTTCAAAAGTTGCACCACTTTATTAAAGAGAGAAAACAGAAAAATACACAATACTTCAACTTATGTGGGATTCAAGCATCCCAAAGGACAGAGTGAACCCTACAGAATCATCTTGGGCAACTTGATTGATGTCACGACTGTATCCACCCCACTACCCTGCTTTCAGACACTCTCACCCAAGCCCCATGGATGCTGCAGACCAAAAGGAACCTGGATCTGTTGACACCGTTGAGCCTCGGGGCCCTGGGACTTGCGCTAAACCAGGGGTCTCGATATCTCAGTGCTCTGCAGTCCCGAGGGGCTCACTTGGGCAGCGGGGCTCTGTGGACTCCCAGCCACCACCTGCATAAATCCAGGAGGTGCCCAGAGGCCTCTTGCTAAAACAGAGTGGCCTTTTCATAGATGACGCCACGTGGTTGGAGGAGGATGAGGAAGGGTGTGGGGAGCAACCAGTGGGAGGAAAGCCAGGCATCACTTCCCCAAATGGCATTCCTAGAGGCCAGTCTAGCCCATCCCAATGACACACCTTCCTCCAGACCCTGTGGGAACAGATGTGAGGATTATTCTCTCGTGGCAGAGATACCCAGGCTTGCCTGCTGTTGTGCCAAGTTCTGGGGGCAGGAGGGGGTGTTTGGGTGTGAGGAATGAGCCATGGAAGACATAGGGAAGGGTGGCCTTTTCAACTGTGCATGAGGCAGGTGACTGCTGTTGTTGAAAACCTCCAGATCCCAAATTCCCTCAAACTACACGCCCTGTGGATGGTTGCAGCCTATTCCCATCGAGGCCCTCTGCTCGCTCACAACCTTCAGGCACAGGCTTATTTACACCCAAGCTCATTCCTGCCACAGGGCCTTTGCACGTTGCCTTTTGTGCCTATGAACCTCTCCCGATTGTCTCGCAGCTCACACCCACACTGCACTCAGGTCTCAACTCAAATGTTACTTCATTCTCAACGAGGTGTCCTGGACAGCTCACTAAAACCGCTCTCCTGCCCACTACAGATAGGCTGTTGTTCATAGCACTTCCTTTTTCCTTTATTTTTTTTAACTTTTAAAATTTTGATTACGTCCAACTTTATTTGTTTATTTTGAGTTGCTGTGCTTTAAGTGCATTACTTGAAATTATTTGCTTGTAGCTGTGCTGGGCCTTTGTTGCTATCTGTGGGCTTTCTCTAGTTGTGATAAGTGGGCTTGTCATTGTGGTGGCTTATCTTGTTGCAGAGCACAGGCTTTGGTATTTGTGGCTCATTGGCCGAGTAGTTAGTGGCACACAGGATTTGTTGCCCCATGGTATGTTGGATCTTCTTGGACCAGGGGTCAGACTGGTGTTCCTTGCATTGCAAAGCACATTCTTAATCACCGGACCACCAAGAGTCCTTCATGGCACTTCCTGCTCAGTACTTGCGGTGCATGGGCTTAGTTGCTCTGCAGCATATGGAGCCTTCCCGGCACAGGGATCAAACCATGTCCCTGGCACTGGCAGGTAGATTCTTCTCCATGGACGACCAGGGACATCCTTCAATTCTGTCTCTGCCGCTAGGATGGAGAGTCTCAGTGGGAGGTGAGTTTGTCTCTCTTAGTTGCCGTAGTATGTGCGGCCCCTGACACACAGAAGGCGCTCCATAAACAAACGTGGGATGGATAAATCCTGTGGGGTCACAGCCTTGATGTCAGCCTCACAGGTCCCCCTGAGCATTATGACACTAATGTATCAAGACAGGCACAAAAGAGCCCTATTAAACACATGCAGAGGTTTGGAGAATACTCAAGGAGGAGAAGAGAGAATCTCAGGGTTGGAAATGACTGAGAAAGCCTGAGATACAGGAAGAGGCTATGATTAGAACCAAGAAAAGGCAAGTGTGGGTCTACAGTGTCCCCACGACCACCACACGATACCCCACCGCAGCGTGGGAGAGGCACTGGTCCCGGAAGAAGATGCATCCGGGGGGATATACGTTGGAGTAGGGAACACCAAGAGTGATGAGCCACCAGAGAGCAGAGGAATTTAGAAGATGTGGCAGGGGGAAGGACTCACGTCAATGGCCTTGGACCCTGCAGCCACATCTCAGGAGAGTCGGGGCAGCTCATCGAGATGGTGGGAGCAGCCGTTTGGCTGGAGCAGAGAACCCACTCCTCCTGGAGACCAGGCAGGCTGTTCAGTTCAGTGGTTCTGTCATGTCCAATTCCTTATGACCCCATGGACTGCAGAACACCAGGCCTCTCTGTCCATCACCAATTGCTAGAGCTTGCTCAAAGGCATGTCCACTGAGTCAGTGATGCCATCCAACCATCTCATCCTCTGTCATTCCCTTCTCCTCGTGCCTTCAGTCTTTCTCAGCATCAGGGTCTTTCCAAGGAGTTGATTGTTCTCATCATGTGGCCAAAGTATTGGAGTTTCAACGTAAGTACTTCCAGTGAAGACCCAGAACTGATTTTCTTTAGGTTGGACTCGTTGAATCTTCTTGCAGTCCAAGGGACTCACAGGAGTCTTCTTCAACACCACAGTTCAAAGGCATCAATTCTTTGGTGCTCAGCTTTCTTCACCATTCAACTCTCACATCCATACATGACTACTGGAAAAAGCATAGCCTTGACTATACAGACCTTTGTTGGTAAAATAATGTCTCTGCTTTTTAATATGCTGTCTATGTTAGTCTTAGCTTTTCTTCCAAAGAGCAAGCGTATTTTAATTTCATGGCTGCAGTCCCAATCTGCAGTGATTTTGGAGCCCTCCAAAATAAAGTTTCTCACTGTTTCCATTGTTTCCCTATCTATTTGCCATGAAGTGATGGGACCAGATGCCATGATCTTTGTTTTCTCAATGTTGAGCTTTAAGCCAGCTTCTTCACTATCCTCTTTCACTTTCATCAAGAGGCTCTTTAGTTCTTCACTTTCTGCCAAAAGGATGGTGTCATCCGTGTATCTGAGGTTATTGATATTTCTCCCAGCAATCTTGATTCCAGCTTATGCTTCCTCCTGCCAGCATTTCTCATGATGTACTCTGCATATAAGTTAAATAAGCAGGGTGACAATATACAGACTTGACGTACTCCTTTCCCTATTTGGAATCAGTCTATTGTTCCATGTCCAGTTCTAACTGTTGCTTCCTGACTTACATACAGATTTCTCAAGAGGCAGGTCAGGTGGTCTGGTATTTCCATCTCTTTCAGAATTTTCCAGAGTTAATTTTGATCCACACAGTCAAAGGCTTTGGCATAGTCAATAAAGCAGAAATAGATGTTTTTCTGGAACTCTTGCTTTTTCAATGATCCCACAGATGTTGGCAATTTGATCTCTGGTTCCTCTGCCTTTTCTAAAACCAGCTTGAACATCTGGGAGTTCACAGTTTATGTATTGCTGAAGCCTGGCTTGGAGAATTTTAAGCATTACTTTACTAGTGTGTGAGATGAGTGCAATTGTGTGGTAGTATGAGCTTTCTTTGGCATTGCCTTTCTTTGGGATTGGAATGAAAACTGACCTTTTCCAGTCCTGTGGCCACTGCTGAGTTTTCCAAATTTGCTGGCATATTGAGTGCAGCACTTTCACAACATTATCTTTTAGAATTTGAGGCAGCTCAGCTGGAGACTAGGCCGCAGCTGGGAAGACAACTTCCAGTTCCAGAACCACATTCCTGCTGGAGGCACCTCACAAAGGCTTTGATTTCTCACAAGGTCACCCCACATTGTTTACCCTCACATCCTAAGCTCATGGGAATTTGTGTGAAGTTTCTGTAGTTCTTGCAAAAAGACCATATGGCCTGGAAGGTCACACAGTGGCTCATGATGGAGGTCTCAGCTCAGCACCCATCCTGGTGACCTGACACTTGGGGGCATGCTCTACGACGTGTTTTTTTTTTCCTCCAAAAGTTCCTGCATCTTTCGTTGTGCCCTTGGGCTCCACAAAGGAGATTGCTTCATGGCACAACCACTCTATGAGTCTCAGATGCCAGCACCACTGCAGATGACCCCTGTTCCCTCAGGCCTAGCCCCACCTGGGCTGAGTTGGTCTGCTGTTTTCACTGAGTGCTTTCCAGCATGTCTGCCTTTCCACGAGCTTCTCTGGTCTTAGCAAATCCAACAAGGCCTTGGTGGGTGTGTACTAATTCTGCATCTGTGCATGTGAATACCGAGTGTCCTTGCAGGAAGTGAAGCTACTGGTGACCTCACAGTTCCCAAGGGCCAGGCCCCCTTCCTACCAACTCCCAGCAGTGTGTCTTGCAGGTCCAGGCAGCCTCTTGGGAGCTTTCTGGCTC
Source organism: Antilocapra americana (assembly GCA_007570785.1). Taxonomy (NCBI): domain Eukaryota; kingdom Metazoa; phylum Chordata; class Mammalia; order Artiodactyla; family Antilocapridae; genus Antilocapra; species Antilocapra americana. Next base: position 359,480 of record ML662466.1, read on the forward strand.
AGTGTAGTCCTGCCATCAGGGAAGGCATGTTGTCTCTTGGGCCCTCACCGGTTGTGTCTTCGATCCCTTGACATCTCAAAGTCCTAGATTGGCAACCCCAACCAGGCGGTACAGAGCATAAGCTATAGAATCCCCTTCAATATGTCAAATCTCCTTCAAGGTGTTGAATCCCCTTCGAGGTTTAGTCAGCCTGACAGATTGGAGGCCCTGGGCTGTGTTAACTCTCACACTCCCCTGATATCGGCAACCCAAAGAGCCCCCTGGTTGTATGTGGACTGAATCTGGGTGGCAGAAAAGAATCGTAGACGACAAGACATATGAGACAGAATAGAAACATGTGGAAGGTGGTGGGGAAGCATGGGAGAGAACAGGGTACTCTGAAGATCAAGGGAAGTATTGGGCAGACTAGAACCGGGTGTAGGGAGAACAGAGAAAGAGGAAACAGGGAGGCGAGGGAAAGATAAGGTTTTGTGAGAGTAGCAGAATTGCAGAAGAGACTGCAAGTAGGCGACGAGGGATGATGGGGGAAAAGAGAACTGAGAAAGTGTGGAATTCGGGAGAGAAAAAGGAACTTTGGGAGCCACGGAATTGTGTCGGAGGATACAGAGAGATGGGAGAGATGGAATCATGAGAGAGTGTGCCATGGGAAAAGACAGGAACTTGGGGGAGAGATAAGGAATTGTCAGAACAGAAAGTTACTGCTACCAAAAGGTATGCATTGAAAGGTCTGGCTGCTCCCTGCTCAAAAGCCAATAAGTGGGCCACATTGTTGGAAAGGAAAAATGTGTTTTATTTCAGATACCAGCAACTTCAGGGAGAGGGTGGTGGATGTCTATCCAAAGGCCAACCCACTGACAGGCGGGGGTGAGAGCTTTTATAGAAAAAGTTGAGGGGGTGTTACATGCTGAAATAGTATGGTCATCGCTGACAGTCATCGTCAGACTGGGCATCAGTTATCTGATGCATCATCATAGTTGTTTTAGGTACAGATAATCTTTAGTTCCCTGGTGCATGTGTTCCCATGTCTTTGCAGTCAGTTCTCGGAACTTTTGGCAGATCAAGTCCCGGGTACAGTTGGCTCATCGTGTAGTTAACCTTTCCACCTGGTGTGTTTTGGTATCTATAAGATAGCTTACAGGAGGTGGCTCAGAATATTATCTATAGCTGTTCAGAAAGAACTATAGGTCCTTGTCTGTGTGTGTTTCTCTCTCAATCATATCTGATTCTTTGCAACTCCATGGACTGCAGCCCATCAGGCTCCTCTGTCCATGGGATTCTCCAGGCAAGAATACTTGAGTGGGTTGCCATTCCCTTTTCCAGGGACTCTTCCCAACCCAGGGATTGAACCCCGGTCTCCTGACCCACAGGCAGATTCTTTACTGTTTGAGCTACAGTGGAAGTCTCACTTAATGACTCCATTATTATTACTTGGTCTCCTTTGACAGTTTTCCTTTGTTTCAGCATTTCTCACCTCTCTGATTAAACTTATTCTTTGACTAAACTTCTTACTGGCAGCAGGCAGGCAGAGAACATGATGGAAGGGCAGGGTGGTGGGCAAGGATCATAAAGTCTTGCTCAGTTTCATTATGGGGAAAGTGTGTTGTGGGAGAGGCTGGTGGTCATGAAAAAGAGGATTGGGTGAGCCCTGGGAGACTTTTGCAGAGGAATGAATAATTGTGGTATGAATAGGCAGCTGTGGAAAAGAAAGAAACAAAAATGAGAACAGAAAATCATAGAAGCATAAAATAGCAGAGGAACTGAAATGGGGTTGGGAATAAAACCCTAGGAGATAAAATGGTGATATGAGATTGGCCACAGACAGCAAAGAGCTGGGGGAAAGTAACATTATTCAAAAGAGGAATTCTGGAATGAAACAGAAAGCTGTGGGAAAATGAAGGGTTGTGGGCAAGGCAAGGGTTATGGGAAAGAAAGAAAATTGTGGGAGAAGTTGCAGAAAAGACATGGGGTTGGAGACAATTAGGGAATAATGGGGAAATAGAGCTTTGTGGGAAACATAGGGGATTTCATAGAGAAGGAAAATGTATGGAAAAGCAAGGGATTATTGGAAAGATGGGAGGGCTTGTGGGAAATCCTGATTCTTTACAGAGATGCTCTTAATATTTTGAACTCAAGTTGTCCTGAGGAATTATACACAGATCCTCTCATTATGAACCGTTGCCATGGTGGTGAAGGTGAAGTTGCTCGGTCGTGTCCGACTCTTTGCGACCCTGTGGACTGCAGCCCCACCCAGCTCCTCCATCCATGGAAATTTCCAGTCAAGAGTCCTGGAGTGGGTTGCCATTTCATTCTCCAGGCCTTGGTTATGAAGCATTATCAGTTGTCCCACACCCAGTCACTAGGTTAGTCTGATGAGCAAATGTAAGCATTCTCTCTCCACTCAGAAACCTTAACTGGCCTTTTGCTGGCTGCAAGACAAAAATACAGAATCTCTAACCACCCGTTGGTGGATCTCTTCCCCACCTGCCTCTCTCCAGCTTCCCACTGCCAAAAGACACACAAGTTCAGCTTTTATTTATTTGTAAGTCTTTCTTTATTTCTAAGTTCCCCACGTGATACTTCTTAGAGATACTCACACCCCAACTCCTGCTGCAGCTAAAATGGTGTTGACTGGGTTGCAAGTACTCAATGAATATTTGTTCAAACTCAGTTGATTCTTGTTAAGTGGTGACTAAGCGCCAGACACCACATTAGACGCTTAACGATGGAGGCTTGGTGGAAGCCTGTCAGCCTGGAAGTGAATCCTAAAGTAGTAGATAGAGGCGTAAGGATATGATAAGCAAGTCAAGCTTCGTCCTTACAATGCAGACAGGAAGAGGCCTCATTGTACTTACCTCTTTGCGTTTCTATCTCTGGGCTTCTCTCTGATACATAACAGTATTTTCTGTCTTATGAAAGCAAAGCATCTGGAAAAGAGAAAGGAAACACACCCAAGATTAAGGCAGCCTTATCTCATTTCATGGGAAATAGATGGGTAAACAGTGGAAGCAGTGTTACACTTTATTTTTTTTTGGGGGGGGGGGCTCCAAAATCACTGTAGGTGGTGATTGTAGCCATGAAATTAAAAGACGCCTACTCTTTGAAAGGTAAGTCATGACCAACCTAGATAGCATGTTGTCAGCAAAGGTCCATCTAGTCAAGGCTATGGTTTTTCCAGTAGTCATGTATGGATGTGAGCGTTGGACCATAAAGAAAGCTAAGCAACAAAAAACTGATGCTTTTGAACTTGGTGTTGAAGAAGACTCTTGAGAGTCCCTTGGACTGCAAGGAGATCCAACCCGTCCATCCTAAAGGAGATCAGTCCTGAATATCCATTGGAAAGACTGATGCTGAAGCTGAAACTCCAATATGTTGGCCACCTCATGTGAAGAGGTGACTCATTGGAAAAGACCCTGATGCTGGGAAGGATTGGGGGCAGGAGGAGAAGGCGACAGCAGAGGATGAGATGGCTGGATAGTATCACCGACTCAATGGACATGAGTTTAAGTAAGCTCCAGGAGTTGGTGATGGACAGGGAGGCCTGGCATGCTGCAGTCCATGGGACTGCAGAGTCAGACACCACTGAGCTACTGAACTGAACCCACATCTTTAGCTCAGAGTGCTCTACCTTGATATTTTAAATGAAGATAGGAAATTTTAAAAACGTTTTGGTGTTTTTGGCCACATCACATGTCATGTAGAAAGCTTAGTTCCAGATCAAGGATTACTGTTGCTCTGTGCAGGGGCAGCGCTGAGTCTTAACTCCTGGCCCACCAGGGAAGTGCACTTCTTGGCCATTTAATTATATTCCTCCTCCACATTTATGTCATCTTCCCACTCAATTTATGACTATGTCATTGGGCTTCCCAGTTGGCAATAGTGGTAAAGAACCCATCTGCCAATGCAGGTAGTCATAAGAGATGCGGATTTGATCCCTGGGTCAGGAAGATCCCCTGGAGGAGAGTGCGGCAACCCACTCCAGTATTCTTTCCTGGAGAGTCCCATGGATGGAGAAGCCTGGGGAGCTACAGTCCATAGGGTTGCACAGAATCAGACAGGACTGAAGTGATTCAGCACATCACAATATTACTTAGTCATTCTTCCTTAGATTTAGCCATTATTGAATACCCTCTTTGTCCCAGAACTATGTAAGTACACAGCACACAGTCTATTTAATCTAATGAGAATCACTGTCATTATTACCCTATTAGAGGTCAAGAAATACTGAAGGAGATTTTCAAAACAGGGCTAGTCCTCAACCCACGGGGAAGAGGCCCAGATGAAGAGTCTTGTCCCAAGACGCCACGAGCCCTTCCTGGAGGTTACTGTCACAGCTCTGGCATTCCTTATACTTACATTGAAAGTCACCTTGCCTCTAAACCTTGCCAAGTGTTGCTACAATTTAAAGAAAGTGCTTATTCATTTTAAAATCTCAGTTTAAAAACTGTGTAAGAAAATCTCAACCCTGTTTTTCTCCCTGGCTCTTTTGAGATATATGTGACATAGTATCCTAACTTGTATGTTACTAAGAGTTCTTTAAATCTTACAGTTAGTTACTCTTAGGGCTTTAAAATAATGCTCAAAATTCTCCAAGTAGACTTCAATGGTACATGAACTGAGAAGTTCCAGATGTTCAAACTGGATTTAGAAAAGGCAGAGGAACCAGAAATACAATTGCCAACATCCACTGGTTCATTGAAAAAGCAAGAGAGTTCCAGAAAAATATCTTTTTTTGCTTTATTGACTATACCAAAGCCTTTGACTGTGTGGATTTACAACAAACTCTGGAAAATTCTTAAAGAGATGGGAATACCAGACCACCTGACCTGCAGCCTGAGAAATCTATATGCAAGTCAGTAAGCAACAGTTAGAACCAGACATGGAACAATGGACTGGTTCCAAATTGGGAAAGGGGTACATCAGGGCTGTACATTGTCACCTTATTTAACTTCATGCAAAATACATATATCATGCAAAACACTGGGCTGGATGAAGCACCAGCTGAAATCAATACTGCTGGGAGAAAAATCAATAACCTCGGATATTCAGAGGATACCACCCGTATGGCAGAAAGCAAAGAAGAACTAAAGAGCCTCTTGATGAAAGTGAAAGAGGAGAATGAAAAAGTTGGCTTAAAACTCAACATTCAAAAAATGAAGACCATGGCATCTGGGCCCATCACCTCATGTCAAATAGACAGAGAAACGGTGGAAACAGTGAGAGACTTTATTTTGGGGGGGGGAGCTCCAAAATCACTGCAGATGGTGCCTGCAGCCATGAAATTAAAAGATGGTTACTCCTCAGGAGAAAAGTTATGACCAACCTAGACAGAATATTCAAAAGCAGAAACATTACCAACAAAGATCCATCTAGTCAAAGCTATGGTTTTTCCAGTAGTCCTGTATGGATGTGAGAGTTGGACTATAAAGAAAGCTGAGTGCTGAAGCATTGATGCTTTTGAACTGTGGTGTTGGAGAAAACTCTTGAGAGTCCCTTGGACCACAAGGAAATCAAACCAGTCCATCCTTAATATTCATTGGAAGGACTGATGCTGACGCTTAAACTCCAATATTTTGGCCACCGATGTGAAAAGCTGACTCACTGGAAAAGACCCTGATGCTGAGAAGGATTGAAGGCAGGAGGAGACGGGGATGACAGAGGATGAAATGGTTGGATGGCATCACCAACTCAATGGACATGTGTTTGAGCGAGCTATGGGAGTTGGTGATGGAAAGAAAAA
>ML662466.1:365316-375560 GCA_007570785.1 Antilocapra americana
ATTGATGCTTTTGAACTGTGGTGTTGGAGAAAACTCTTGAGAGTCCCTTGGACCACAAGGAAATCAAACCAGTCCATCCTTAATATTCATTGGAAGGACTGATGCTGACGCTTAAACTCCAATATTTTGGCCACCGATGTGAAAAGCTGACTCACTGGAAAAGACCCTGATGCTGAGAAGGATTGAAGGCAGGAGGAGAAGGGGACGAGAGAGGATGAAATGGTTGGATGGCATCACCAACTCAATGAACATGTGTTTGAGCGAGCTCTGGGAGTTGGTGATGGACAGAAAAACCTGGCATGCTGAAGTTCATGGGGTTGCAAAGAGTCAGACACAACTGAGTGACCGAACTGAAGTGAACTGAAGCCTTTTAGGACTAATCTGCCATCAAACGTGTAATTTAGCATAATTATTGAACAACTATTGGCCTTTCCCAGGTGCAGTGGTCAAGCATGAGGTGTGAATATAAGATGGTCCATGGGATGCAGGGTGATGGGATCTGGTTAAAAGTGCTTTCAACTGGCCCCAGGGTAGTGAAGTGACAAGAGAGAGGGAGAGCTTCAAGGCCCTGGTGGGGATAGAAGGAAGGGGTGGGCTGGCCTCATCCCCAAGCAGCCTTTGTGGGAGTCAAGCCCCCTGGCCCCCAGAGGAGGTGCTGCCAAAATGTATTTTCTTTGTGGAAAGGATTTTCAGTCTTGCTACTCAGTGCTAACAGTGAAACATCCACTCCAGAAGGATCTTTCAAGGGGATAAAATCTGTATAGGTGAGGTAGGGTAAAATGAATCCGTTGTCACAGCCATGATGGTCATTGAGATTTAATTAGGAATACAAGTCATAGTCTGGTCCTTACTGTCTCTCTCATTACCCATCTTTATTAGCATATTAATGAGCTTTTTGTTACCGTCAATTCGGAATACAGAGCAAACCATCAATTATAGGTTTATACTAAGTTCACGAAAAGGTATATGCAATGAATCCTTTATACTCAATATATATAAATAGATATACATGTATATATAAGTATTAAATATATGTAGTAGGTTTAGTAACTGATAAGCTCTAAAGAACCTCTTCTCTGGTGGCTCAGACAGTAAAGCGTCTGCCAACAATGTGGGAGACCTGGGTTAGATCCGTCAGTTGGGAAGATCTCCTGGAGGAAGAAATGGTGGCCCACTCTAGCACTCTTGCCTGGAAAATCCGATGGACAGAGGAGCCTGGTGGGCTACAGTCCATGGGGTCGCAAAGAGTCGGACACGACTGAGCGACTTCACTTTCACTTTCAATCTTTAACCATTATTTGGGACTTAGACTGATACTTTTGTCCTGCATATCAGTTGGTTAATGGACATAAGCCCAAATTAGATGAAAACTGAAAGTGAAGTCACTCAGTCATGTCCGACTCTTTGTGACCCTATGGACTGTAGCCCACTAGACTCCTCCATCCATGGATTCTCCAGGCAAGAGTCCTGGAGTGGGTTGTCATTTCCTTCTCCCATCCTGAAACAGCCACCTGTAAGTCATACCTACTTCCTTTTCCCTTCATAAAATGTAATTTCATTCCTTATACCTTCTTTACTGAAAACATACACCCTACTTTCCTTAAGCAACCAAGAACTGACCTTTATATTAGCATTCTATAGATTGGTGAACATAAATAGCAGTGATAATTTCTAAAACCCTTGCTTTCTTAGAACATTTTAGGATGGTACCAAACATTATTCACTTATAGTCCCAAATCTCTTTAGTTTCTCTGTAAAAGGACATTAATGTTTGGAAGTAAACATTTCAAAATCTTACTTCATCTGAAAATGACCTAACTATTTAATAGACTTCCAACATTTAGCACACTCAGCACAACCCTTTAAAATTCAAGTTATGCCAATCTGGAGACACTATTTTAGACAGACATTCCTAAAGAATAGTCATATAAAAGCTCATATCTCATTTATATTTTTAGAAATTTTCTCTCTCTCTTTTTTAACTTGAGGTAATTATAGATATAATATTTAACTTATATTAAACCTAGGTACAATGAAAATATTTTACTTGATGTTAATTTCTTTAAGACATGTCTATATTAGGTAGATTAATAAACATTAATATCAGGTATTTAATACTGAATATTTCCCAGTTCACATGAACCCAGAATTTATTGTTTAATTTAGAATTATTTGATTTGTAAGCACTTACCTTTCTTTAAGCCAATCAAATAGAGCTCATTTACAAATTAACTTTAAAAATTATTACGCAGATACAAAGACATACCAAAACATATTTAGACAGACACAATGCAAGATCTAGCTTCATTTTCTAAGTTTAGAGGTCAATAAAGTCTCTTGTTTCTTATTGGTCAGGGCACTCTGGCCAGCTGTCCACATTAGGAGACCAGGGACAAAAGGGTCTCAGTTGCAAATGCTGGGTCCAGTCCATTGGCAGGCAAGCCAGCCCCTGAGTACCCCAAGTGGTCAAGACATCAGTCTCAGCGAAGAAGAGGGAGACCCCTTCCAAGGCCCGAGGCTGGATTCTTGTCTAACACTTGGAAATGGATTGTCCGAGGAGACACATGTGCTGATAAAGCAAGAGACTCCATTGGGAAGGGCACCCAGGAGAGCTGCTCAGCTTCGTGGCTCACAGTACAGCTACATGGACAGACAGAGAGACAGAACAAACAGTCCTCTGGGAGTCTGGAGGCAAAACTAAAAGTAGGACATCGGTGTAATCTGTGACCTGGTATTGACCCGGGAATGTCTTCATAAACAAGGGGCGCTCAGTCCCCACTGATGGACCCTGTGATGTAATCATGGGCATCCTCAGAAACAAACGGGCACTCGTTCCTTTACATCTTTGAAATGTCCTGTTACCAGGTCTAGGGGAGTGGAGATTGACTGTCCCATAACGTCCATCGAAGTCAAATAGAGACTGACACACAAACAAGGATGAACCAAGAGCACAGATTATCACCCCACACAGAGTTTGTAGACAAGAGGTAAAAACAGAAACTGGTGAGGAGCGATATCTTGGAATCTCTCAACCGCCTCCTCCAGAAGTAACCTGATGTGAGGGCTCTTTCCCTCACCTCTCGGGGCCCAGGATGTCTCCCGGGACCCGGCAGTTGTGACCCCCCAGTGTGTCCACCCATAGCCACTTGACTGCCACCAGAACGAGGCAGTGTCTTGGGATAATCCCTCAACTGCCTCCTCCTGACCGAGGAGCCTTCTCCAGAAAATAAAGAAATTAGAACCAGAGTAAACTAAGCAGCACAGTCAGATGAGCTGAACCACACAGGACAAACAGCCACACACTCACCAATTGGCTGAAAGTTCCCTCCAGTTAAGGCATCCTGGTGTCGTGGAAATCCCGGATGAGCCCCCAAATGTTGTGCCCAGATCCCTATCTCCACAAACCACCAGGAGGCCATTCATCGATGCAAGCGCAAGAGGGAGTTTATTGCAGACCCGGGTTCGGACCATGCATACGCACACAGACACAGTGGGATGAGGGTGGTGGCCCCAAGCCTCATGGTACAGGCTTTTAAAGGGAGAAGACAAAGGGAAGACCGTGAATGGGGTGATTGGTCTGGAGATGAAGGGAAGTCAGGGGCTTTATGCACCACATTAGTCCCTGATAGGTATATTCAGCCACAAACAGCCCCGGCACTTCCCTGGTGCACGGTGATTGGTCGTGTCTAGGGTGGTGACCTGGGGATGGGGGAACTTGGGTGTTGCCTTCTATCACAAGATGGCAGCTAATTTTTTAAGATGGAGTCACTTAGGCCCTACATATGCTTAAGGTTTACCAGAGCCAGAAAAACACACAAAAAGCAGTATTTGTTTTTTTTTTTTTTTTTGTAGCAGAAATAATATCCTTGCTTTAAGGATTTCCAGAGAGCTTGACTTGTCCCCTGTCCGAGGCTCTGCTTTGATGCAGGCCATCTCAGGAGGGTTGTCAGGTTAAGCGCTGTAGATGGTGGGAGTTCCTGTCTCCATCAGCTCAGCAAGTGGAAGACTTGTGTGGGGTGGGGTGGGGGTATTTGTTGGGGCTGACTTCTGAAATGTCAGCCAAGGGGCTCAGATTCCAGAAGGACCCCACGGGGGATTCCCTGGGAAGCCCAAAGTGCACCAGCTGAGTGTCAGTGGGCCCCCCGTGGCCTCAGGAATGTTTGTTAACCCCAGGAAGGAATGAAGCCTTGCTTCTCCTTTTCTTCACCTCTTAGGTTCCCCTCCTTCTCCTTTCCCCCTCTATCCAAGAAAGCCAGAACCTTTCCATGAGCACCCCCAGAAGAAAGACCAGTCATCCCTGGTCCCAGGGGTGGCTCCTTTGGGACCTTGATGAGTTTCAGGTTGCCTCTTGGGGACTGGGACCCTCCTGGGGAGGCATGGGGGCAGGGGGTGGGGGTTGTTGATGGGCAGTGCCACCTCTCTCCCGGGTCTCCAGACCCTTAAACCCCTCACTGGACACAAGGCTATGTCCTTAAATGTTCTTCCCGGTTTGCATGCTGAAGGTAGGCTGGGGGGAAATCAGGACACACACTGGGGGTGCAGGGGTGTGATTGGCCCATACACCCAGGTGAGAGAGGTCCCAATTTATCAGAGCTCCTCCTGATAGTGAAGGTTGAGAGCCATTGGTGGGGTGGCTTGTGGTCTAAAAGGGGCTGTGTTTTGTATGGGTTGTGCTGAGTCATGCTGATCCATGACCCAGCAAACCTTGGTCGGGACAAGCTGTTGTCACTGATGTCCCCATCTTTGCCCCCGCAAGAGCCAAGCTCTTGGTCAATGACCCTTGAAGGTTTTGAAAACAGGGACTCTGTAGACATGAGCTGTGATTTTTTTTAAATTAATTTATTTTAATTGGAGCTAATGACCCATATTGTGGGAATTTTTGAAACATGTATTAGCCTGTGTGAAATAGATAATCAGTCCCAGTTGGATGCATGCACCAGGGCATGAAAATCCAGTGCTCTGGGACAACCCAGATGGATGGGATGGGGAGGGAGGTGGAAGGGGGCTAGTTCAGAATGGGGGACACATGTACACCCGTGTCTGATTCATTCATGTCAGTGAGCTGTGAATTTTGGTTTTGTCACAAATCCTGTCTGTTTGCTACTCCATGGGCTGTAGCCTGCCAGGTTCCTCTGTCCTAGGGATTCTGTAGGTAAGAGTCCTGGAGTAGTTTGCCATTTCCTCCTCCAGGGGATCTTCTGGACCCTTGGGATCAAATCTGTAGCTTCTGCATTGGCAGAGGAGAAATTCTTTACCACTGGGCCCACTTGGGAAGCCACAAGCTCTGGATTGGAAGCTGATTTATCTCAGCCTGTCTGTGTTTTGCTTGATGTCTGTGTTGAAGCAATCCCACAGCCGCCTTCCCAGGGCTTCATAGACAGAAATCCACTCCAGTACTCTTGCCGGAAAAATCCCATGGATGGAGGAGCCTGGTAGGCTGCAGTCTACTCATGGGGTCACTAGGAGTTGGACACGACTGAGTGACTTCAGTTTCACTTTTCACTTTCATACATTGGAGAAGGAACTGGCAACCCACTCCAGTATTCTTGCCTGGAGAATCCCAGGGACAGGAAAGACTGGTGGGCTGCCGTCTATGGGGTTGCAGAGAGTCAGATATGACTGAATTGACTTAGCAGCAGCAGCATAAACATAAAAGGTGGTGGATGAGGACTGGACTCCCCCACCTTAGCTAGTTCAGGTATTGTGGTGGCCAAGACAACTCCTGGGCATGATGAGGTCCTGGCCATTTTGAGGCCAGCTGTAATTTGCAGTTTGTTCAGAGGAGGAGAGAAGTTCCAAAGACATATTTGTATTTGAAAATTCGCAGTGTGGTTTAAAAAAAAGGGTGAGGGATGAGTTGGTTTTTTTTTTTTTTTTTTGCCCATGCTGAAATATCTTTACAGTTGGTAGAACTGCCTGCCAACTGGCCTTCAGGTATGTCTTTCTGCCCGTGTGTCAGCCTCTGCCTCTCTGGGTCCTGCGCGTTCTCACCCCTGGTCTTCAGAAAGTGTTTTCCATGTGGAGATGGGAAGTTTGAGAAAAACCCCTCCAGTCTCATCCCCAGCTCTGGTACTGGAGCTGTGAGGTGCAGAGGGTGGAGGCGGGTGGTGGTGGGTGTTCTTCCTCTCTTAGAAATTAACTCAGCTTGTTACATGCAAGTCAATGAGTCGTATCTGACTCTATATGACCCCGTGGACTGCAGCCCACCAGGCTCCTCTGTCCGTGGGATTCTCCAGGCAAGACTACTGGGGTGGGTTTTCCATTTGCGTTTCTAGGGGATCTTCCTGACCCAAGGATCGAATCTGCATCTCTTAAGTCTCCTATATTAGCAATCGGATCCTTTAACACTAGTGCAACCTGGGAATTCCCAACTCATTATGACTCACCCATAAACCCAGAGGCTTCTAAGCAGGAAAAACTGTAAACTTGAGGTTTGCATCATGCTTCCCCACTGGGAAGGATTTTGCCCTTCCTGGTCCAGATAAGACTAGTTTGGAACATAAAGTTCATCCTTCGAAAAAAGAAAATGACTTTGCCTGAGAGCTAAATGTCAAAAAGAGGAGAATGGAAGACTCACAAATAGTGGCTCTCTCTTTATCCTCACAAACTGGAATTTCTGCACTCACCTTTCTCTTTGTGGGCAAAGAAACTGGGTTCCCAGCTTGGAGATGGCTGGTTTTTCTATCTGCAAAGTGTTTTGGAGCAGTCCTCTTGCCAAAGTTGTTTTGTGTCAGCATGCAAATAAAGCTGGCTCTGTGGATTTCTTTGGGGACCTGTGGAGTCTTTGCTCCTTGTACAATGGGCGGTGTAAATGGCCAAGGAGATTACTCCAGGATATAAAGGCCGAACAGACTTTTTATTCAGTCTCATTACCTCTCTTACTTTTCACACACCAGAGTTAGGCTATCCTTTGAGGAGAAATTGTGCAAGCTGAGCTCTCCCAGGCTGAAACTTCCACCCACACACAGGACTTTGAAAGTGCTCAGGGTTGCATGGTTCTTTTTTTGGTCTTTAAAAAAAATTGTTAGTGTCCCAGAGAGGAAAGGCATAACTTGTGGAACAACTGTTTTCCTTTTACCTGGTTGGAGCGGATATCTACCTGGCTCTGATACATGCAGCCTCTTGCATTGACCAGTAGGGATCTTAAGGCTTCTCTTTGGAGGAACTTGTCTTAGTACAAGCACAGTAGGGTACCATTAAAAAATAATTGGACTCACTTGATGAGGGTGGAAAAAGGAGAGTGAGAGAGCTGGCTTAACACTCAACATTAAAAAAAAAAAACTAATATCATGGCACCCGGTCCCACCAGTTCATGTCAAATAGATGGGGGGAAAGTGGAAACGGCGGCAGAATTTATTTCCTTGGGCTCCCAAATGACTGTGGACTGTGACTGCACCCATGAAGTTAAAAGACACTTACTCCATGGAACAAAAGCTATACAAACCTTGAGACTGTATTAAAAAACAGAGGGACTTCCCTGGTGGCTAAGACTCCCAATGCAGGGGGCCTGTGTTTGATCCCTGGTCAGGGAACTGGATTCTACATGCCATGACTAAGACCTGGCATTGCCAAATAAATAAATCTCGTTTTAAAAAAAAAACAAACAGAAAAACAGATATCACTTTTCCAACAAAGGTCCATATAGTCAAAGCTATGGTTTTTCAGGTGGTCATTTATGGATATAACAGTTGGACCGTAAAGAAGACTTGATTGCTAAAGAATTGATATTATTGAACTGTGGTGTTGGAGAAGACTCTTGAGAGTCCCTGGGACTGCAAGGAGATCAAACCAGTTCATCCTAAAGGAAATCACTCCTGAATATTCATTGGAAGGACTGATGTTGAAGCTGAAGCTCCAATCCTTTGGCCACCTGATATGAAGAGCTGACTCACTGGAAAAGACCCTGATGCTGGGAAAGGTTGAAGGCAGGAGGAGAGGGGGTGACAGAGGATGAGACAGTTAGATAACATAATCAACACAACGGACACGAGTTTGAGCAAGCTCTGGGAGCTGGTGAAGGACAGGAAAGCCTAGCGTGCTGCAGTCCAAAAGGTTGCAAAGAGTTGGGCACAAATTACTGAACATCAACAACAACTTTATTTCAGGTTTGATCGAATCAGAGATTTCTGAAAAGCCAGGATGTTCTGTATTGCACAGTCACATTTTTTAAAAAATGTGGGCTTTTTTTTTAATCTCCTGGCTATAAAGTTGGAGGTAGTATCTGCCACCTTGGTTGGGTGAATTGGAAAGAGTTGGGATAGCTTCTAAGGTGACCAAGACTTTGAGATCAAATGAAAATTGTGAAGGTAAAAGAGAACCTGGGCAGGGTAGATTACAGTGAGGGCTCTAAAGGCAACATTTTTACTTCTTCAAGGGAGGAAAGGGATGCAGTTGTTTTGTGTCTTTTTGAGTTTTGTTTTTATTTATTTTTTATCCAAGCGGCTCTCGCACAGTGTAAATAATCAAATAGTTCTTCAGGGCTTGTTATTAAACCCATTGGCTCCCCACTTTCTGTTTCCTCTTCCCTTAGAGAAGCTGTTAAACTTTTCAGCTGATTTCTTTGGGCATATGCTTACATTCTGTCTTATTGTTGCTTTTGTTTGTTCCGTTTCTGGGTGACTGTCGACTTCCCACATAAGATATGTTCTCTTTTCCATGCACCGTCTTCCCACCAGCTTCCCAGACACCTATCTTGGGCTCCGGAACTCCCAAAGTAACTATGATTATAATTTTGGTCAGCAGAGTGATTTTTACAGCCTTAGCGCTGTTGACCTTTGGGACCAGATAATTCTTTGTGGTGGGCACAGTTCCGTGCAGTGTGGGTTGGAGAAAAACACCTCTGACATCACCCACGAGATGTCCACACAGACTTCTCCATCTCCTGTAGTCTAGGTGATCAAAACAGCCTTGCCAGGTGTCCCCTGCTGGGGGGACAAAAATCTCCCACTTTGAGAACCACCAGGTTAGCAGTTTTCAGTGGGAATGGTTTTTTGAATGCCAGTGCCAATGCTGCTGAACCTGGTGGTGGAAACTCAGATTATTCTTTTCCACCCTCCACACAAAGTTTTCATTATCACTGACATTAACAATAGGTTCTTTTTCTTTGTCTAATTTCCTGAGTGCTTTATTAGTTTATCCTCTGCATCTTCCTGAGTTGCAAAATATCATTTTCTGTATTCAGACACACAGGGGTGGGGGAGCATCTTTCGAGAACTTCTTTGTTCAAACTGTCATTAATGTACCATGACAGTAACTAGATTGTTGGGTGTAGAGGCCTGAGTTGGAGACAGTTTTCCCTTTTTACTTTCCAGCTGGTGTTCTCATCTCTGCTGGTGTGCAGTATTATTAGGAAGACAACAAGCCTTCTGTCTCTTCATCCTTTGGGCTGGCTCTGATTTTTTTTTTTTGGTCTTATTTTTCTCTTCTCTGGACTTTGGTTTGTTTGGGGAGATGGCTTGCAACCTTGTATTCCAAACCTTTGTGCTTTTCTTAAAGTACTTTTTTCTTTTATTTAAAATTTTTCATTTATTTTTAACTGTCCTGGCTCTTTGATGCAGTGCAGGTTTTTCCCTAGTTGGGATGCATGGGCTTCTCATGGTGGTGGTTTCTTTTGTTGCTGAGCATAGGCTCAGTAGTTGTGGCTCACAGGCTTAGTTGCTCAGCCACGTGTAGCATCTTCCCACATTGCAAGGCAGGTTCTTTACCACTGAGCCACCAGGGAAACCCCTTGATTAAGTTTTAAATGTGTGCTTTCAGGTTTTTTTCAAGTTCCAAAGTGTTTTTTTTTTTTTCTCTTTTACTGCTCTCTTTAAGGGACTTCCCTATACCTCTCAGATGGTAAAGAATCTGCCTGCAATGCAGGAGATCCAGGTTCGATCCCTAGTGTGGCGCCTAGGTGACTCTGTCTTAAAAAAAGAAGAAAAGGAGAGCCGCCATCTTGCTATAGAAGGCAACACTCAGGTTCCCCCACCCCCAGGTCACCACCCTGGATGCGACCAATCATAGTGTGCTGTGGATGTGCCAGTCAGGGAACTGCTTGCGGTTGAATGTGCCTATCAGGGGCTAGCAAGGGTAAAGCCCCTGACCTTCCTTCCTATCCTACGTCACCCCACCTGTAGCCATTTCCCCTTTGTCTTCTCCCTTTAAAAGCCTTGTACCATGCAGCTTGGGGCTGCTGCCCTCACTCTGCTGTGTCGCTGTGTGTGTGTGTGTGTGTGTGTGTGTGTGTGTGTGTGTGTGTGTGT
>ML662466.1:378328-401803 GCA_007570785.1 Antilocapra americana
GTTATGGCAGAGAGTGTTTTGCCTATGTTATCCTCTAGGAGTTTTATAGTTTCTGGTCTTATGCTTAGATCTTTGATCCATTTTGAGTTTATCTTTGTGTATGGTGTTAGAAAGTGATCTAGTTTCATTCTTTTACAAGTGGCTGTCCAGTTTTCCCAGCACCACTTGTTAAAGAGGTTGTCTTTTCTCCATTGTATATTCTTGCCTCCTTTGTCAAAGATAAGGTGTCCATAGATGCGTGGATTTATCTCTGGGCTTTCTATTCTGTTCCATTTATCTATGTTTCTGTCTTTGTGCCAGTACCATACTGTCTTAATGACTGTGGATTTGTAGTATAGCCTAAAGTCCGGTAGGTTGTTTCCACCCGTTCCATTCTTCTTTCTCAAGATTGCTTTGGCTATACGAGGTTTTTTGTATTTCCATACAAATTGAGAAATTATTTGTTCTAATTCTTTGAAAAAGACCTCTGGTAGCTTGATAGGAATTGCATTGAATCTATAGATTGCTTTGGGTAGTATACTCATTTTCACTATATTGATTCTTCCAATCCACGAACATGGCACATTTCTCCATCTGTTTGTGTCCTCCTTGATTTCTTTCATCAGTGTTTTATAGTTTTCTATATACAAGTCTTTTGATTCTTTAGGTAGAAATACTCCTAAGTATTTTATTCTTTTTGTTTCGATGGTGAATGGAATTGTTTCCTTAATTTCTCTTTCTGATTTAAGCATATTATTAACATGGGGATGAAATGAGGCAGTAAGGAAAGCTAGTTGTGGTAGATTTAAATTCCATCTCTCCTCCCTCTTCTTCCCTTCTCTTTACCTCTTTCTGCTTTATTAAGAATCTGGAAAAATCTGTGGGATGGACATGGACACATTGCTGTATTTACCATGGATAACCAAGAAGGAGCTGCTGTACAGCACAGGGAACTCTGCTTAACACTCTAATAACTTTCTGGTTACCACATAGGAAGGATGGGGGAAGGGATAGTCAGGGATTTTGGGATGAACATGGACACACTGCTGTATTTAATGTGGAGAACCAGCAAGGACCTGCTGGAAAGGACAGGGAACTATCCTCAACCCTCTGTAATAACCTCATGGTCACCAGGGGGAAGAATGGGGGAAGGGATAGTCAAGGAGTCTGGGATGGACATGAACACACTGCTGTCTTTAATGTGGAAAACCAGCAAGGACCTGCTGGAAAGCACAGGGAACTCTGCTCAACCCACTGTAATAATCTTATGGTCACCAGGGGGAAGGATGGGGGAAGGGATAGTCAGGGAGTCTGGGATGAACATGGACACACTGCTGTATCTAATGTGGAGAACCAGCAAGGACCTGCTGGACAGCACAGGGAACTCTGCTTAATCTTCGGTAATAACCTTATGGTTCCCGGGGGAGGATGGGGGAAGGGATAGTTATGGACTTTGGGATGGATGGACACACTGCTGTATTTAAAATGAATAGTCAACAAGGACCTACTGTACCACACAGGGAACTCTGTTCAGTGTTATGTTCAGCCACAATAGGAGGGGTGTTGGGGGGGGACAGTAGATTCATGTGTTATGTTCAGCCTCAATAGGAGGGGTGTTGGGGGACAGTAGATTCATGTGTATGTATGGCTGACTCCCTTTGCTGTTCACCAGAAACCATAACAGCTTTGTTAATTTGCTATACTCTAATACAAAATAAAACATTAAAAAAATTGGAAACTATGATAAGTAGAGATAATGTGTTGAACTGGTAATTTGCCATGGAAAGACTTTAACTTGGATTTTGTGTGGCAGCGTTTTAATAGATCTCTTAGAGATTTTGTTACTGATTTTGACCATTTAGTATTGGATTTGTAGAAGAGCATTTAATTCAGAAACTCGTCTAATACCCAGCACCAGTACATCAATTGTGCTATTTACAGCTCGCTGCAAGTGATTATTCCCTCTTCTGCACCAAAACTTGCTGGGGTCCTGCCCCAGCGGGTTCAGGGGTCTTGAGGGATGAATGGTGTGGCTGAAGTACTGAGCTGAGTCAGTGTGTTGATGGAGCAGGATCTCTCTTTTATTGCTGTTGGTTTACAGTTTTGTAGCCAAAAAACATCCCTATTACATCAGCTATCATTCTATACAGTCTTTTATTTTCTATCTTCCAAAGCACATTTATCATTGAGCTCATTCCCCAATGTATCACTGAAACATTCCCCTTGCAGAAGTCAGATGTCTGCATAATTAGATTTAACAATTGTATGTTTACCATTTGAATGTCTTCAGGATACTTCATTCAATCATGATAAGTACATCAATCTAAGTAGAAAGGTTACATTTCTCTTACCAGGTGCAGCTGTGTAGAAGCTAGAGGGAAGGAGTAAGCTTGAAACTGTTTCTATTCTAGTAACCTCAACCACTGCCTGTCTCATTCTGTTCTGACACTCCGGTTCTTACAAGGAAAGAGGACAAAGAGACAGTCTAGCAGCACTGCTTTAGCAATAAAACCCTGTTAACCTTATATGACTACTATAATGAATTCCTATGTCTACACTATGCTAAAGCAATCAATGTCTCCAACTATGCTGGCAACAGTTATGAGCATTCCTAAGTCCCATTCCACCCTGATCTCTTCAAGGAAAGGAGCCTCCACCATGGAGTGGTCGAGGGAGTGGGAAGTGGAAAGGTGACCCAAGTATGAACCCTTCTGGTGATGGCCTTGCCATGACTCCCAGAGAACTCTTGGTGAACTCCCCACTAATGAGTAGGAGGTGTAGTAATCTAGTTAAATGTCCCTTTTATTCCTCCTTTGTCCTCAGGGAAGGGAATTCACCTGAGGACAATAATTCTGGGGGAATTATCTCAGGACGAATTCTTTCTAACTGGGACTGACCTACTGAAATGAGCTAATGTTCTGAGCATGGACAGAACTCCCAAGAAAAATACCAGGAGGGGCCTTGCCCAGAATGCCCCGATAAAGAAAGTCCACTTTGCAGTTTTCTCCTTAGTCTCATGACCTTGTCATCTGAGCAAGGGGGCATCTTGACAGCTCCCAGCAAAAACTTATTCTGAAAAATACAGATGTTTTTTTCTTTCTATAATATTCTTGATAGGTAGCTCTTGCAGACCAATGTGATATTCAATAACAATGGGATGTTTATTTACTTATTTATTTTAATTGGAGGCTAATTACTTTACAACATTGTGGTGGTTTTTGCCATAAATTCATATGCATCAGCCATGGGTGTAACATATATTCCTCATCCTGAACCTCCCTCCCACAACAATGGGATTTTTAAGAACTGGTTTGCGAAGTGAAAATAGTAGGAAAGATGAAAGTTAGCTGTCCTCATGACAACAAACTTCATTTCTTCACTTGCTTGGCTTTCTGGTGGTAGAAGATCTTTGAGGGCATGGAGCTGGACCTAGGGGTTTGGTAGAGATGCTATGTCGTCATTGGAGATGGCCTCCTCTTCCTTGTGGATGCACTGCTGGACTACACTTCCCAGCGTCCCATGGGGGCTATGAGGCTATGTGACAATTCTACCCAATCTGATGCAAGTAGAAGTGACTCAGGCAGGCCTGTTTCCAGCCTGTACTGTTTTCCCCTCTCCTGGTTGTATGGGATGCACATGGTTCCGGAGCAGAGCTTCATGCCCTCAGGTCCCTGAATGCCTGGGGAGGAAGCTGTCTGTCCACGGCACCCCCTTTACCCTCCCAGTAGGACTGGACATGAGTGGGAAATAAGCCTCTGTTGTGTTTGGACCATTGCACGTTTCTTTAGTTACTTGCTTTAAGAGTTAGCCCATTGCAACAAAGGAAATCTGGGGAGAAAGGAAAAGATTTCCTTCTGTACTAACTTTTTACTGGCGTGCAGTTGGTTTATAGCATTGGGTGGCATTACGTGTACAACAGAGTGAGTCAGTTGTGTGTGTACAGATATCCACTCTTTTTGAGATCCATTTCCAAATAGACCATCACAGAGTATTGAGTAGAGTTACCTGTGCTATAGAGTAGGTCCTTATTCGTTATCTGTTTTACATGTATCAGGAGGTGTGTATGTGTCAATCCCAATCTCCTAATTTACCCTGCCCCCACCCCACCCCTTGCCCCCTGGTAACCATAAGTTTGTTTCCAAATGCTTTCCTTTTTTGTATTTATTTTTTATTTCTTTTTATTTGGCTCTTAGTTGGATCTTAGTTGCAGCCTGCTGAAGCTAGTTACCTGATCATGGAGGGAACGTGAGTCCCCTGCACTGGGAGCTCAGAGTCTTCACCACTGGACCATCAGGGAAGTCCCTAGGTGTGTTCTTTTAACGAATACACCTAGCCTTAAGAAATTGAATAAGTAATGCATAATTTGGTGGTGATGGTGGTGATTTAGTCACTAAGTCATGTCTGACTCTTGCTACCCCATGGACTGTAGCCTGCTAGGCTCCTATGTCCCATGGCATTCTCCAGGCAAAGATACTGGAGTGAGTTACCATTTATTTCTCCAAATGCCTAATTTACACCCTTGCCAAAGCGAATGGCCACCTACCTTGCCCTTGGGGAAATCATGGGTGTCCAGAGAGCATGTAGCTTTCTCCCTGCACATTTATGAGTGTAAAAATGACTTGCACTCTCAAAGATTCAGCTTCTTTCCACCTTAGCTTTTCCCTCCACCAGTAATTTAATTTTCACCAGGTTGCTTTGCCTTCCCCCCTCCCCTTTTTTTTGTATTTATTTTTTAAGCATTTGGTGGCATTTACCAGCGAAGTCATCTGGGCACAGGGCTTTTTTTTGTAGGCTGTTTTCTTATTACTAATTTAATCTCTTTACTTGTCCTAAGTCTATTCAAACCGCCTGTTTTTTCTTGAGTCAGTTTTGGTAGTTTTTGTCTTTCTAGGAGTTTGTATATTTTTTAAAGATTATTTATTTGTTTATGGCCTAGCTGGTTCTTGATGCTGCGCGCACTGGCTTTCTCTAGTTGTGGTGAGTGGGGGCTACTCTCTAGTGCGGTGCGGACTTCTCTCTGCAGTGTTCTCTCTTGCTGTGAAGCACAGGCTCTAGGTGAGCAGGCTTCAGTAGGTGTGGCTTTCAGGCTTAGTTGCCCCACAACAAGTGGGTTTTTCCCACATCCCCTACAGTAGAAACCTGGAATTTTAACCACTGGAACACAAGTGAAGTTCCAGGTATTTGTCTATTTTATTGAAAGTTTCTAATTTATAGGCATGTCCTCATGCTGTACCTCTATAATCCATTCTCTACATCTTTTCAAAATGATCTAGTGATCATTTCAAAAATGCAAAACTGATCATGACACACCCCTACATCCAGTTCTTTTATGGCTGACCTTTGCCCCAAGGATAAAGACCAATAACCTTAACAGTGCCTATTAGGTTCACCACAGGCTGGCCCGTGTCACCTCTCTGGGGTTATTACCCTCACAGAGCTATCTTCTCCCTTTTTTCCAGCCACAGGGAACCCTTTGCAGCTGTCAACCTTTGGCAGAGGAAACAACATCTGTAATATCTGGTATATTCAACAGCTGCCTTTGCCTTCTTGCACACGATCACTTGGGAGCTGTTCGGGGTGGTGGTGGTGGTGGGTCAGAGCAGAGAGTATCCCTGGTCCAGCTACTCGGCTCTCAGGGAGGGCTGGCCAGGGGAGAGGAGGGTAACTGCCGTGATGTCAGGAATCGCACCTTCTCCCTGGCTGAATTGTCTTACTTAACTGCCTTGGTTCAAGTGCAGGTGGCATGTGCACCCATTGTGGGAGATATAAGAGACCCAGGTTCTATCCCTGAATCAGGAAGATCCACTGGAGGAGGGCATGGTAACCCACTCCAGTATCCTTGCTTGGAGAATCCCCATGGACAGAGGAGCTCAGCGGGCTACAGTCCATGGGGTTTCAAAGAGTCAGATATGACTGAGGGACTAACACACATACACAGACACACACACAGAATCCTCATTGAACTCTGACAGGCTCAGAGCAATTCGTGTCTACTGGTCCCTGTTAGGGCTTCCCTGGTGGCACAGATGCTAAAGAATCTGCCTGCAATTCCAGAGACCCGAGTTCCATCCCTGGGTTGGGAAGATCTCCTGGAGAAGGGCATGGCAACCCACTCTGCTATCCTTGCATGGAGAATCCCCATGGACAGAGGAGCCTGGTGGGCTACAGTCCATAGGATCACAGAGAGTTGGACATGACCAAAGCAACTTAGCGGGCACGTAGGTTCAAGGGCAGACAGTGTTGCCTGCGGAGGGCTGCCCAGTTCAATCCTCATTAACCGAGCTGCCTCTGACAGATTAGTTAAGACGATTTCAGCGGGCAGCTTGTTCTTTTCTCCAGGGAATAGAACATGGACGCCCAGTAGACCGTCAAGGAAAGGTAGACAGTGACCAGTGTGGAGTAACGCAGGTAACCTGGAGGAAGGTAACATTGGGGTGGACATCTAAGGGTTAGGGGCAGGGGGTGATGAGAAGAGTGGGCAGGGGAGAGTCTCTTCTGTTGATGTGCTTAAGGGAAGCCTGAGTTAAGCAGGCTAACAGGTCAGGGGGAAGCTGAAGGATGGTGGACACACGAATATGTCATTGAACCTCTGAAGGTTAGAAGGATGGGGGGAAGAGGGGACTCACATAAGAAAGGGC
The DNA here is from genome assembly GCA_007570785.1 of Antilocapra americana. Taxonomy (NCBI): domain Eukaryota; kingdom Metazoa; phylum Chordata; class Mammalia; order Artiodactyla; family Antilocapridae; genus Antilocapra; species Antilocapra americana. The sequence goes on from ML662466.1 coordinate 384,946, forward strand.
CAAGAATACAATGGTAGATGTGTTAAAAAGTCATAACTCCAAGAGAGGATCTAGGCTGAATAGAACCTTAAGGTCCAGTTTGAAAACTCAAAGATGATGGACTCAGGATGAGTTAGTAACGAGAACCAAGGCATTTGGGGGTGTGGTCAGTGTATCATTGCTAATGAAGAAGATCACAGCTCTGGGGCCTTGAGGTCCTAGACTTTCAGAGGAGGTGAAGGGGTTCTTGGCCTGTGGCTTGGAAATGTTGAAGCTGATGAGAGACTGGGGCTGTGACTCTGTTTCTGTCTGTGTGAACTGTTCCATGTCTGTAAACATGTACACACAGTGGATGACATCACTGACTCGATGGACGCGAGTTTGACCAAGCTCTGGGACTTGGTGATGGACAGGGAGGCCTGGTGTTCTGCAGTCCACCAGGTTGCAAAGAGTCGGACACTGAACTGAAACAGAGTGATATTTATCTGTGATAATTGTCTGTATGCTTGTCAATTACTAGCATAGTCAGACTTTTTTTCTTGTTGCAAAAGCAGTAAAATCATTTTGAAAAAAAAAAAACTGAAAGTGAAGGAAAAGATTTTCAGCAGCCCAAAGCATATTATTATGTTGTTTTTGGTTGGAGAGCTATACTGAATCACCTCACCCCCCCACCCCCACACAAACCGCCCTAGTCTGGAATTCTTTGCTTTGTATCACTGTAGAGCTAATTATGAGTTGTTTGAAAGTAATTCTCTTAAGCTTGTCTTACTCAGTGATCTCTAGAGGCCTAAATGGGAAGGAAACGTGAAAAAGAGTGGCTGTACCTATATGTGTAACTGATTTCCTTTGCTGTAGCCCAACATTGTAAAGCAACTATGAAGTGAGAAGAAAGTTGCACAGTTGTGTCCTACTCTTTGTGACCCTATGGACTGTAGCCCTTCAGGCTCCTCTGTCCATGGGCTTCTCCAGGCAAGACTACTGGAGTGGGTTGCCATTTCTTTTTCCAGGGGATCATACCAAGCCAGGGATGGAACCCAGGTCTCCTACATTACAGGCAGATTCTTTACCATCTGAGCCTCCCGGGACATTTAAAAAAATATAAGAGGGAGTTCCCTGGTGGTCCAGTGGCTACGACTCCTTCCTCCCAATGCAGAGGGCCCAGGTTCAATCCTTGATCAGGTAATTCGACCCCACGTGACAAAACTAAAAGATCCCACATCCTGAAAGGAAGACCTGGTGTACCAAAGTAAATATTTTAAAAAGAGAGTTACATTGTCAACAGCCTTTGGACCCAGATACAAGCCTAAGAGGAAGCTTAGCTTTGTGTACCCACTTGGAATTTTAAAAAGGATATATTTTGTTAATTGTGGCTTGTACTGGGTTTTATCATTTAGCTTCTTTTTAGGCAGGCATATAACAAAGAAGAAAACCTTAACTTCTGCAGAACTGCGAAGTGAGTGAAAGTTGCTGTCATGTCTTTGCGACCCCATGGACTATACAGTCCTTGGAATTCTCCAGGGCTGAATACTGGAATGGGTTGCGTTGCCCTTCCCTTCTCTATGGGATCTTCCCAACCCAGGGATCAAACCCAGGCCTCCTGCAATTGCAGGCGGATTCTTTATCAGCTGAGCCACCAGGGAAGCCCTAGAAAATTAATCAGTTTTAATAATTAACTCATATTAATCAAATAGGTCTGTCTTGAAAACAGCTGTGCAGGATTTATTTTGGTACATCCAGCTTTGCTCTTGATTGTCATTCACGTTTAGATGCCCTGAGTCTCGAATGAAAGATTGGAAATGAAACATCTGGACTTGCAAAGACAGGCCTGTTGCTGCTTGAGTCATGGTTACCCCTTGGTAATTTCGCCATGGAAATCACACAAAGCCCAAGCCACTGCAAGTTTGTGAGCTGGGGCAGTGACAGTCTTTCCCCTCTCCCTCCTCATTTTCAGGCACCTGGGGTTTTGTTTGGTTTGTTTTTGCTCATTTACTTTCGCCTATACTGTGTCTTTGTTGCTGCACGGGTGTTTTCTTGAGTTGCAGTGAGTGTAGGCTAGTCTTTATTTAGGGTGCGGGCTTCTCATTGCACTGGCTTCTCTTGCTGATGAGCAGTCCATCCTAAAGGAAATAAGTCCCAAGTATTCATTTCAATGCTTGATGCTGAAGCTCAGATTCCAGTACTTTGGCCACCTGATGCGAAGAACCTTCTCATTGGAAAAGACTCTGATGCTGGGAAAGATTGAAGGTGGGAGGAGGATGACAGAGGATGAGATGGTTGGATGGCATCACCGACTCAATGGACATGAGTTTGAGTAAACTCTGGGAGTTGCTGATGGACAGGGAGGCCTGGCATGCTGACATCCATGTGGTCGAAAAGAGTTGGACTCGACTGAGCAACTGACTGAACAGGCTCTAGGGTTCATGCCCTCAGTAGTTGTGTTCTTGGGCTGTAGGTGTCGAGAGATTTCAGTTGGTGTACAGACTCAGTTGGCTCCTTGGCATATGGTACTCTCGAGTCTTCTCCAACACCATAGTTCAAAAGCATCAGTTCTTCCTTGCTCAGCTTTCTTTATATTGGATCTTCCCCAACCAGGAATTGAACCCGCATCTCCTGCATTGCAAGGCCAATTCTCAACCACTGGACTACTAGGGAGGTCCAGGATCTGATGGTTTGCAGAAAAGTAATTAGAGCCCCAAACCGTTATGTATAGTTGTGAAATTTTTACTCCCAAAGGTGAAATTTACATCATCTGCTGGTCAGTAAGGACACATCTTCGTGTGCTCCTGGCAGGGACTAGGTTGCTTTTACAGAGTGTAGTTCATGTTTTATTTATTTATTTTTTTAATATTTGGCTGAGATTGCTGACTTGTTCAGATGTTAGTTCCCCCTGACCAGGGATCGAACCTGTGTCCCCTGCAGTTGGAAGCCCCGAGTCCTAACCACTGGACCACAGGGAACTAATTCCCAGAGTATAATTCTTGAGTTACCCATGCAGCGATGGGCCATCTACACAGATGTCCTGTTCACACAGCAATGCTTTCTTTGTGACCCTCAGGGGAAGGGTCAGTCCTGTTCAGTCCAGGCCCTCGCCTGCACTGTTGGTTTCTGCTGCAGACCCCTCCTCTCTCCTCTAGATGGTCTCCAGCACTTGCTTGACACTATCAGGTTTCCACTGCAATCCCAGCTTCCAGATTGGCCTGGTGGGTGCTTCCCTGAGCCCCTCCAACTCAGCCTGATACGAATGGACGTCTTGCAGACACTTCCCTAATTCTCCTGTACTTCCGGGGCTTCCCGAACTGGTTTCTTCACACCTACCTCTCCTTGACCTTGTGTGGCCGGCCGATCACCTAGTCCCTGGAGCCTACATGTCTTGTGTCTGTAGCTTCCCTCTCACCCCGCTGGTGTCACACAGCCTCCTCGCAGCCTCAAACCATTATTTAAGGGAGCCAGGCTACAGGAGAATCCCTCAGTGAACTGCACTTTTCCTGGGGCTGGGAGTGCCTTGATAAATCTGCATGCCACGTGGTGGAATTTATCAAGTTTTCTGTTGAGTCTTTTCTCTTCCTCTTCATTGTGTAACAAGTCTGCTGGGAGGCTTGACCAGGGGAGTTTGCATTTATAGCTGTGGCCTTTGAGGACAGATGTGCATGATAGCCTGCCTGAGACAGTCACAGGACCCATCTTTTCCTTGCACAACCTCTGGACTCACCACATATCGGCCTCCTCAATACCCCTAGCTGTGGTGAACCTCTTGTCTTGGAAGGAAGTCCTCTTCTTTCCTTTGTGGCACCCTCCTGACTTGGTTCTTCTGTCGAGGCTGCCCTGTGCCTCTCTGGGTCCAGTGAGGGTAACGCCTGGGTGCAGAACCTGAGCCAGGGTTTCTCTGGAGCCCCGCCCCACCTCCCTTTGAGAAATGTGCTCTGTTTTCCTTTTTCTCAACTCTTAGCAGGAAACCCAGCTTTGAATGAAAAAAACGAAAACCTCTAGGTCTCAAATCATGATCATGATCATTTTAATTTTTAAACTATTTTTTAGTTTATTTTTGGCTGTGATGAGTCTTCCTGGCTTCCCAGGAGGTTTGTCTAGCTGCTGAGAGCATGTTATCTTCTCTAGTTGTGGTACAGAGCCTTCTGATTGCTAGCGGCTTTTCTTGTTGTGGTTCCTGGGCTCAGCGCAATGTGGGTTTGGGTCAAAGGCTTAGTGGGCACGTGAGATCCTCCCGGACCATGGACCGAACCCGTGTCCCTAGCTTTGGCATGCAGATTCTTAACCCCTGGACCACCAGGGAAGCCCCTGAAAAAACATTATTGAAGGAACCCAGACTGAAGGAGAATCCAGTCAATGAAGTTAACTTTGCTAGGGCTGGGAGTGCCTTAATGTATATCTGCCTGATGCATGGTGGAGTTTATCAAGTTTCCTGTAGAGTCTTTTCTTTACCTCCTTGTTGTATAACAAGCCTGCTTGGAGGCTTGACCAGGATTGTTTGCATTTGTAGCCAGACCTTTGAAGATAAACGTATGTTAAAGCTCTTTATTTAAAAAAAGAAAAAGAAAAAGAAAAACTTTGGAAATTTTGTTATGGAGTCCTTGTTAGTTATCTATTTTATATATGGATTTACCCTTTAGAGGGATGAATTTTATGGTATATGGCTCACAGCTCAAGAAAGTCATAATTTAACATAAGCAAATGGATCGAGGTGTTCCGCCTTATCCTGGAGTCACCCAGACGCGGCTGGGATGAGGCAGATGACAAGACCTGCCCTAGGTTCGTCCTCTGGGTGGGTCCTCCATGCCTTGAAGGTCACAGGGCTTTCTCTGCTGCAGCCAGCTAGGCCCACAGGCGGAAGTCAGCATGGGGAAGAGGGTCCGTGCTCCTTCTCCAGGGAGAGTCTGGAGTCTCTCCCAGCCAACTCCCAGGAGGAGGCCCCAGTGGGTCCCTGAGAGCCAGGGGAGAGTTTTGAAGCAGGAGTTGGCAGCGAGTGTCTCTCTGCAGTGAAGACAGATGGTTGCAGGAGTTTCGGGAGCCATCTGGAAGCCCCCAGGTCTGGTGCTGACAGAAAAAAGGCAAGGGGTTCTGAGTGGTACCCCAGGGCACAGCAGGGTCCCCCTTCCACCCCACCGGTGCTTGGCTGGGGGATGCACAAGACAAGCTGCAGGTACCAGCTGACCCTTCCCCTTCCCCACAGGGCTGGGCAGGGATGGGAGACACAGTTCCTTCCAGAAAGCCCCGAGGGTGGGAGCGGCTGCTTCCAGGGTTGATGTGGCCTCTCCGCCTTGCCCAGGTGTGGTTGGGGGTGATGGGCAGGTGTTCCCCTCACCCCTGGGGGCCACATGGAGCAGGTGTGCTCAGGGCTTGTCCCTCCTGGGTCTCTGTCTCTTCTGGACTGACTGAGTGACTTCACTTTCCCTTTTCACTTTGATACATTGGAGAAGGAACTGGCAACCCACTGCAGTGTTCTTGCCTGGAGAATCCCAGGGATGGGGGAGCCTGGTGGGCTGCCATCTATGGGGTCTCACAGAGTCGGACACGACTAAAGCGACTTAGCAGCAGCAGCATTCTTTAAGTATTTATTTACTTTGTTCCAGTATTACTTCTGTTTTATATTTCCATTTTTTGACACGTGAGATCTTAGCTGCCTGACCATGGATTGAACCCACACCCTCTGCTTTGGAAGGCAAAGTCTTCCGTGCCCCCCCCCCCTTTTATTGAATTTATTATATTACTTCTCTTGTTTTTTGTTCTGTTTTTTCTTTAGCCTCAAAGCATGTGCAGTCTTAGCCCCCTGACTAGGAAGGGAACCCACACTTCCTGTTTGGAGAAGGCAAGTCTTAACCACTGGACTGCCATGGAAGTCCTTTCCTTTTATTTTTTTAAATGACAAACAGCCAGTGATTCCTTGTTGTTGTTCAGTCGCTCAGTCATGTCCAATTCTTCGCAGTCCCATGGACTGCATCACGCCAGGCTTCCCTGTCCATCATCAACTCCCAGAGCTTGGTCAGACTCATGTCCATTGAGTCGGTGATGCCATCCAACCATCTTGTCCTCTTGTCCCCTCTCCTCTTGCTCTCAATCTTTCCCAGCATCAGGATCTTTTCCACTGAGTCGGCTCTTCACATCAGGTGGCCAGAGTATTGGAGCTTCAGCTTTAGCATCGATCCTTCCAATGAATATTCAAGGCTGATTTCCTTCAGGATGGATTGATTTGATCTCCTTGCTGTCCAAGGGACCCTCAAGAGTCTTCTCCAACACCATAGTTTGTAAACATCAATGATTCATAGTGAAGATTAAATGTCATAATGATGATTTCAGTAGCTCTAGAAGTGACCAACCTAGACAGCATATTAAAATCCAGAGTGAAGTAAGCCAGAAGCAAAAACAACAATACAGTATATTAACACATATATATGGAATTTAGAAAGACAGTAACGAGAACCCAACATGGGAGACAACAAAAGGAATGCAGATGTATAGAATAGACTCTTGGACTTTGTGGATGAGGGTAAGGGTGGGATGATATGGGAGAAGGGCATTGAAGCATGTTAATTGTCATGTGTCTAATCAATCGCCAGCCCAGGACTGATGCTCGGGACTGGTGCAGCGAGATTTCCCAAGGGGGAGGGAGGAGGGAGGGGGGTTCTGGAGGGGAAGCATATGTAAACCCATGGTGATATCATGACAATGTATGGCAAAAACAATAAAAATAAATAAATAAAAAGCAGAGACATTACTTTGCAAACAAAGCTCCATCTAGTGAAAGCTATGTTTTTTTTCCTGTAGTCATGTATGGATGTGAGAGTTGGACTATAAAGAAAGCTCATCACTGAAGAATTGATGCTTTTGAACTATGGTGTTTGTGAAGACTCTTGAGAGTCCCTTGGATTGCAAGGAGATCCAACCAGTCCATCCTAAAGGAAGTCAGTCCTGAATATTCATCGGAAGGACTGGTGTTGAAGCTGAATCTCCAATCCTTTGGCCATCTGATGTGAAGAACTAACTGACTCATTTGAAAAGCCCCTGATGCTGCGAAAGTTTGAAGGTGGGAAGAGGAGGGGACGACAGAGAATGAAATAGTTGGATGGTATCACCCTCAATGGACATGAGTTTGAGTAAACTTGGGAGTTGGTGATGGATAGGGAGGCCTGGCATGCTGCAGTCCATGGGGTCACAAAGAGTTGGATACGACTGAGCAACTGAACTGAGAAATGACAGGTTGCTGAAGGGTGAGATGTCCCTGTCATTAAACAGTTAGAGAGAGTGTCTCTACATGGATGTGTGTTCTCCACTGAAGGGCTTACAGACCATGTGTACAAATGACTTCTGTATGGATTAAAAAAGAATGTAACTTAAAATAGTTGCATAGTTAGTTCAGTAACTATCAAACCACCCTGGGCTGAGTGGCCTGCACTTTGAAGACCCAGTTCCAGTAGCAGCGTTGACGACCACACATCCCTGGTCATTGAGCCCCATGCTGCAGCCCAGTATAAATAATATTACTCCCCACAGAACTGTCACTCATCATTCAGTTGCCTGATTATGCACAGGTTATCAACCATTCTGGTTATGTAATTCCTGGGCTTCCCTGGTGGCTCAGACTGTAAAGAGTCCACCTGCAATTCAGGAGACCTGGGTTCAATCCCTGGGTTGGGAAGATCCCTTGGAGAAGGGAATGGCAACCCACTCCCCTGCATTGGGATTGCAGAGTCTTAGCCACTGGACTACCAGGGAAGTCCTTATTATTTTAGTTGTAGATTGTGATTGAATGGTCTCTAGATTATAGTTTTGTAGCTATGCCTTCAATTCCTGTAAAAGTATATGATGTGGTATGAAAACATAATCAGGTATTACTTTTCTAAGAAAAGGAAAGGATCTGTAGGAAGTCAGTTTTGGGTTTTTTGCTTTGCTTTCTTCTTGGTAGTCATGGCCCCCTCCATGCTGTCTCAGGGAGTAAGGAATCTGCCTGCAATGCAGAAGACAGGGGTTTGATCCCTGGGTCGGGAAGATCCCCTGGAGAAGGAAATGGCAACCCACTCCAGTATTCTTGCCTGGAGAATCCCCATGAACAGAGGAGCCTGCTGGGCCACAGTCCATGGGGTCGCAAGGAATCAGCACAGCTAAACGACTTAACAATTGATAGCAGTCAGGAAATCACATGTCAGGTGAAAAGGGAGAGACAACATTTAGGTTTGAGGTGAATGAAGTGAGTACATTCTGGATTTTTCCCTTGACTCATTCCAGTTTAATTGCTTAAACAGTAAAAAAAAAAAAAAAAAGCAGAAAACATTGATTTCTACAGAGAAGAGGAAAACATGGTAAGTTCAGATGCAGAAACCTAGAAGGCTTCCTCCGATTCTCCATCCATCCCAGAAGTGACAAGTTTGGGCAGAGGTAATGGTCAGAAACCCTTGTGAGTCCCAGGGGTCCGAGCCCCTGAGTCCACGGAACAGTGCTGGGAAGCCAGAGTTGCGGAGCTGCATTCTGCAGACAGGAATGTGGGCCAGTGGATCAGTAGCCCTGCTGTGCTTCTGTGATCTCAGCACAGAAGAATTCTGCCCTTTTGAATCCAGTGGGGTCTGGCTGGGGCCTGCCTGGCCCATTCATGCGGCACGCAAGGGAGCTGCACCCCTCCCTAGGATGGCCAGCATTTCTGCTGCTGGGGACACTCCCCTGAAAGCACTGAGGCAGTTTCACTTCTGGCTCGTTTTCAGATGTGATGGACTTAAAAACAGGAGAGATTTCTCCTGATGGAAAGGTCGCCAGTCTTAACACTGGGAACTTTTGAAAAAATCACCCCTTGTTATCAAACTACAGAGTTTATGGAAGACTGTGTGCTTGGAATAGCTTTAAAGGGCTCGATCTAGAAACTTCCAAGTTTGTAAACAATTTCTCTCCACAGCTATGTATTTTTTTTTCATAATACATGTGCCACCAGTTTATTTTCTCTAAAGGTGCCTATTCAGCTCCACTGGGGGAAAGCTGGTCTTTCTAGGATAATAGCTAGGATAATTGGCTATTTTTATTTTTTGGAAGTACCAGTGTTTTGTAGCTCTCTGTGTATAAGTTCTGTACATATTTTCTTAGATTTATGCTTAAGGATTTAGGGTCTTTCTTGAGCCATTGTAAACAGTATTATATTTTTAATTTAGGTATCCACATGTTTACTGATAGTATATAAAAATGCATTTTATTTTGTGTGTTTACCTTATATATCCCGAGACCTTCTGAACCCACTTAATAGTTGTAGGAGTTTTAGAGGATATATTCTTTGGGATTTTCTACGTAGATAGAATTCACTATAAGTCAGCTTAGAGTAACATTGACGTTTTGAACTGTGGTGTTGGAGAAGACTCTCGAGAGTCCCTTGGACTGCAAGGAGATTCAACCAGTCCATCCTAAAGGAAATCAGTCCTGAATATTCATTGGAAGGACTGATGCTAAAGCTGAAATTCCAATACTTTGGCCCCATGGTGCAAAGAACTGACTCATTGGAAAAGAACCTGAAACTGGGAAAAATTGAAGGTGAGAGGAGAAAGGGATGAAAGAGGATGAGATGGTTGGGTGGTATCACTGACTCAATGGACATGAGTCTGAGTAAGCTCTGGGAGTTGGTGATGGACAGGAACTGCAGTCCATGGAGTAGTAAAGAGTCAGACACAACTGAGCAACTGAACTGAGCAAACTGAACTGAGGGTAACATTTGTAAGGGAAAGTCTGATGGGGACAAAAGCATGGACAAACTATTACAAAGTCATACGTGAGCTATGAGGACAATTGGAACACACAAAGACTTGTCTGCCCCTCACTCCTTCAGTCTCACAATATAGGGTGACTTTGAAGAGATGTGGGTGTCATTTGCTATCATGCTACATGCATACTTAGCCCAAGACAAAGAAGATAAGGAGGACATCTAATGGGAAGTGGGGGAGTTGTGAGTCAACAATAAGATGAGCTAGTTCAGCAGCAGCAATGTGTAGAAAAAGCACAGCTATGTATTAAAGAAAAAAAATCAGACTGCTCTTGAACAGAATAAAAGGAATTTTCAAGGAATCTAAGGTTTTTAAAAATTTCTCTCTGCAGCTTCGTATTGAAGGATAAAAGGAAAAAGCAAACTACTCTTGAACAAAATAAAAGAATTTTCAAGGAATGTAAAGTTTTTTAAAATTTCTCTCTGCAGTTTTGTATTAAAGACGAAAAAACAAAGCAGACTGCTCTCAAACAGAACAAAAGGAATTTTCCAGGAATGTCTTTAAAGCATGCCTCATTCACTGGGGGTAATTACCCCATGACTCTCCTGAATAGAAAGCTCATTCATTATGCATTAGCTTTTGCTTCAAGAAAACAATATGTACAGATATGCTCCTGGTAGTTTTAGTTTTTATAGCTTTGGGGAATTCTCAGTAAGTGATGAGAATTTGGCATTTTCTTCCCATCATCTACTTGGCAGTGCTGAGAAAACTCGTAGGCTGGCACTTTGGAGAGAGTTAGAACAGGCTTCCCCTATGGCTCAGTGGGTGAAGAATCTGTGCAATTCAGGAGACATGGGCTGGATCCCTGGGCTCAGAAAGAGCCCTGTTGTTGCAGGAGGCTCAAGTTTGATCCCAAGGTGGGGAAGATCTCCTGGAAAGAGGGATGGCAACCCACTCTAGTATTCTTGCCTGGAGGATCGCCGGGATAGAGGAGCCTGGTGGGGCTACAATCCTTGGGGGTCGCAGAGTTGGACCTGACTGAGTGACTCAGTATGCGCTATCTCGTGGTTTCTTCTCTCCTTATGTTTATCTCCGCCTGGATAACGAGGCACCACGGCTCACTGTTCGGGTGTTGCATTCTAGGGACCGTCTGCTCAGCCCTGGAGAAGCGGGCATTCCCTAGCAGCTTTTATTGGACCCCTGGGTGCTCGGGCTGTTTTCAGTGGATCAAGTAAGGATCTGTTCCTTCGGGGAGGAACCTGAGGGTGTGTTTGAAGCTCTCCAGGTGCATGCACTTTGACCTGTGGCCTCCTGTAGCTTTTGGCCCTAAGCCTGAATTTCCCCAACTAGCATCTCCAGGGCCTGGCTTGTGGGCAGTGTTCCGTGGGTCAGCATTTCTGCCCCACTGACAGCCCAGCACCTGAGGATGCTCTCTATGCTTTCGCTGCTCAGGGGGTATGGAATGCATTGACCTTTGTCCAGGTCGGGAGCACAGGCTCTCTGTTCCTTTCTCCTTGCCTGTTGGGTGTGGCAAGTAGGTTTTATTTTTTAAATAAAAAATAAAGATCTGTCTTTTTTAATTTACTTATGACTGTGCTGGGTCTTTGTTTCTTTGCTGGCTTTTCTCTAGTTGTGGAAAGTGGGGACTACTTTCTTGTTGAGGTGGGTGATTGCCTCATTGTGGTGGCTTCTGTTGCATGTGGAATGCGAGCTTTAGAGTGCTGTGGCTTCAGTAGTTGTGGCTTGTGCACTCTGTAATTGCACAGCAAGGGCTCCAGAGTGCAGGCTCAGTAGTTGTGGCGTATGGGCTTAGTTGCTCTGTGGGATCTTCCCAGACCAGGAATCGAACCCACGTTGCCCTGCATTGGCAGATGGGGTCTTATATGTTGTACCAGCAGGGGAGCCCTTTGCAAGCAGCTCTGTGGTCATCCACACTGAGCTCTCTGTGGATAAGCCAACCACGTACTTCCTTGGTAGCTCAGCTGGTAAAGACTATCTGCAATTCAGGAGACCCCAGTTCGATTCCTGGGTTGGGAAGATCCGCTGGAGAAGGAATAGGCTACCCACTCCAGTATTCTTAGGCTTCTCTGGTGGCTCAGCTGGTAAGGAACTCACCGGCAGTGTGGGAGACCTGGGTTCAAACCCTGGGTTGGGACCTGGAGAAAGAAAGGCAACTCACTCCACTATTCTGGCCTGGAGAATTCCATGGACTATGTAGTCCATGGTGTCACAAAGAGTTGGACTCCAATGAGCGACTTTCACTTTCATGCATCACCGCTGGGCTCAGGTGACAGAAGAGACAGAATGGCTTTGTGAACAGTATAAAGTAATCAGTCATAATATCTAATGTTTATTCCAAATAACTTTTCTTTGATGGCTATCATTTTCCTTGTTTCAGATCTTTGTTTCTAAGAATCACTATATTTCCAGCTCTTGTTGAATCATTTAAACACTGTAACAATAACCACTGCATAGATTCCCATATTTCACAAGATGAGGACATTTTGGGCAATCTCAAGAAAAGGCAGCAATGCATTTGACAGATGGACAGGGAGGGAAATCCAAGAAAGGGAGAATAGATGCATACAGAGAGCTGATTAAGGACTTCCCTGGTGGCTCAGTGGATAAGAATCCACCTCTAATGCAACAGACACGGTTTGATCCCTGGGTTGGGAAGATCCCCTGGAGGAGGGCATGGCAACCCACTCCAGTGTCATTGCCTGGAGAATTCCACAGACAGAGGAGCCTGGCAGGCTACAAAGTGCATGGGTTTGCAAAGATTCAGACACAACCAAGGGACTCAGCACAGCCCTGAAGCTCTATGCAAAACTCAGGAAGAAAATACAGTCCGTTGGGCAAGAGGGTCCCTGGGTACCCTGACAGGTGTGTTTTCAGAGCCTAAAAAGGAAGCACATTTCAGCCAAGGCAGGGAGATGTGGTCCAGGTTTGGCTGGGTTCTGGTGCCCACGGGGGTCCCAGGAAGGGACGGAGCAGCCTCTGCTCTGAGGCTGGAGTTGAGGGAACCTCAGCCAGAGAGGTGTGGCAGTGAGCTGTGTTTTGGGGTTTCTGCTTACCAGTTGCAGACCTGGGAGGTGCTGGGTGAATGCTTTCCAGGGGGCCATTCTCCAGGTGGGGTGGGGAGGGAATCTCTGAACCAGCCCTGATTTCCTCTGCAGGGAGCTTGTCAGAAATGCAGACTATCAGGCCTGTCACCTCCCTGCTGCCACAGGCACTTGGGAGGCCCGGGGAGGGGGAGCTCTGTGAGGTGCCATTAAGTCCCCTCCAGGGCTCTTGTTGGTGGCTCAGGTTTGGGAAACACAGCTATATATTCTGTCTCTGATTTATTCCTCGTGCCTGCTCTGTAGAATCGCTTTTATACTTTGCAACCTGTTAGAGCTGAGGCGGTCTTGCTTCTCCAGGTCCCCGCTGATAGAAATGGAGGCTTGGGCATCCATTGGTCAGGATAACTGTGTTGGTGGATGGTGGGGCAGGGGCCAGCCGGGTGCCCTAAGGCTCAGCATTCAGGTTCCAGGACTTGGGGAGCCCTACTGGAAAGCTGGTGAACCCCAAGTTACTCATCACCTCTTCCATCTCTGCTTCTGGAGCTTACAAGATGAAATGAAAGGTGATGCATGAAAGTGTGCAGTTGGTGTTCATAGGTGTCAGTTCAGTTCAGTCGCTCAGTCATGTCTGACTCTTTGCAGCCCCACCATGGACCACAGCATGCCACAGACTCCATCACCAACTGCCGGAGTGTACCCTAACTCAGGTCCATCGAGTTGGTGATGCCATCCAACCATCTCATCCTCTGTCGTCCCCATCTCCTGCCGCCCTCAATCTTTCCCAGCATCAGGGTCTTTTCCACTGAGTCAGTTCTTCGAGTTGGGTGGCCAAAGAAGGTGTCAGCTTTTAACTAACACTTATCCAAGTGGTGGCGGGTAGAAGTTACTTTCTAGTTAATGCCCAGCTGTATCATTTGGGGCTTTTTAAACAAAATGGTGGCCTGTGGGTACACATACACAAGTCTGTGTCCAGAGGGTAAAGAATTGGTTATTTCCATTTCAACAGGCACATAGAAGACTTCAGCAGGGATAGGGTAAAGAAGGTAGAATTCTGTCTGAGTTAGGAAATGGACCCCAACCCCTCCTTGTGTGTTGGGCTGGGTTGTTCTTCAGTCACTCAGCCATGTCCAACTCTCTGTGACCCCATGGGCTGTATAACCCATCAAGATCCTCTGTCCATGGGATCCTCCAGGCAAGAATACCGGAGTTCCTGGCTGTTTCCTCCTTCAGGGGATCTTCCCCACCCAGGGACTGAACCCAAGTCTGTTGTATTGCAGTCGATTCTTTACCATTTGAACGGCCAGGGGAGCCTAAGTTTGTTACAATGTTGCTTCTCTTCTATGTTTTGGGGTTTTTTTGTTTGTTTTTTTTTGTTTTGGCCAGAAGGCCTCTTGGCATCTTAGCTTTCTCAGGGAAAATGGAATCAACATTCCCAGCATTGGAAGGTGAAGTTCTTCACTACTAGACCGTCAGGGAAGTCTCAAGATTTTTTTTTCCTGATATGAAAACTGAATCAGAGAAGTTCAGGGTTGAGAAGCTGTTTTTGTCTGAAGATGAATCACAAATGAGGGTCTTTTCTGAAGTTAACAGCTAAGTCAGGAAGTCTGAGTCCAGTTGGAAAAAGTATGGAAGTTGTGGGTCCGTGCGAGTTCTTCAGGCAGGGTTAGGTGGCTCAGCTTTCACTGCTGGGCTCAGGGCTTAGGCGTTTGAGGACATATGTGAGGGATCAGGCAAGGGTGATTGGTATTTTTTTTAATGTTAATTAGTTCTATTAGGCTGTGCTGAGTTGTCATTGCTGTGTGTGAGCTTTTCTCTAGTCATGGTGAACAAAGGCTACTCTAGTTGTCTGCAGGTTTGTCATTGCAGTGGATTCTCTTGTTGCAGGTCATGGTCTCAAGGCACAAGATATCTGTAGTTGCATCTCTCAGGCTCTAGAATGCAGGCTCAGTGGTTGTGGCACAGGGGCTTAGTTGCTTCTTGGCATGTGGCATCTACCCAGGGCAGGGATCAAACCTGTGGCCCCTGCATTGGCTGGAGGATTCTTCACTGCTGGACCACCAAGGAAGCCCCTATTGGTGAGTTCTGAAAAGTCAGCTGCTATTGCTCATCAATACCCTCCCCAGTCTTCTTCCTCCACCTTGGTGTTGTTTGTACTGACTTCTCACTTCCTTTGTCAGCTGTTTTCTACACTCACTCTTTCCCCCCTGCCCAGTAGGTATCATTTCTTAGTTAACCCCTTCCCTTTCTTCATGTGCTGTCTGCAGACCCTGATGATATATTTGGGCAAGAAGGGACTTGGGGTTACCCACTCTGCTGGGATGGAAGAAACACTCAAGTCCACAGAAGTGAAGACCACTTCCCAATGTCTCACAATTGGTTTGGGGCAGGGTAATGTCTTTCCCATCATCAAGGTCTTTTCCAATGAGTAAGTTCTACACAGCAGGTGGCCAAAGGATTAGAGTTTCATCTTCAGTATCTGATCGTCCCAATGAATATACAGGACTGATTTGCTTTAGGATGTACTGGTTATATCTCCTTGCAGTCCAAGGGATTCTCAAAGAGTCTTTTTCAACACCACAGTTCAAAAGCATCAGTTCTTCAGTGCTCAGCTTTCTTTATGATCCAACTCTCACATCCATACATACTATGGGAAAAACCATAGCTTTGACTAGATGGACCTTTGTTGATGAAATAATGTCTCTGCATTTCAATACACCATGTAGGTTTGATATAGCTTTTCTTCTAAGGAACAAGCGTCTTAGTTTCATGGCTGCAGTCACCATCTGCAGTGATTTTGGAGCCCAAGAAAATAAAGTCTGTCACTGTTCCCATTGTTTCCCCATCTATTATTTTTCTACTTCTTTTGCAGAGCTCATCAATACAGAAAGATGGTTGGATCTCATCAGCCCTGGAAACAGCTCACTGATGGAAACTGCACAGTCCCAATATTTACTGTAAATACAGTGACCTATAATGCTTTTGACCAGGCCCAAACTGGGGAGTCGGAAAGCTCCAAGTGCAGCTCCTTTCTTAAACCCCCGACAGGTGACCTCAGATAAAACATCTCACTTGCCCTTTGTGGTTGCTTGGGGGACCCAGAGTCTGGAGGAAGGAGGGGTGGATCGTACTGTCCTGTGTAGTTGTGCAGATGGCGAATGACTTCTGAGCATTGGTCTGTCTGTCTCCCCACTTCCAGCCCTCTCCTCTTCCTGGGTTCCATTGCCTTCATCCTACCCCCCCCACCCCCTTTTTTTTTCTTGACAGCCGAGCTCAGGTAAAATAGCTCACCACTTGCCTTGGTTTGTGCATGTGTGCTCTGTAGTGTCTGACTCTTTGCAATCCATGGATTGTAGCCCACCAGGCTCCTCTGTCCATGGGACGTCCCCAGACAAGAATCCTGGAGAGGGTTGCCATTTCCTACCCCAGGGACTCTTCCTGACCCAGGGATTAAACTTGTGTCTCCTAAGTTGGCAGCCGGATTCTTGACCACTGAGCCACCTTGGAAAGTCCTCAGTTTGCTCATCCATAAAATGGATGGAATACCCTCCCCTTGGTCTTGTTTCCAGGACCCGCAGGGCTGCCTGATGTGTCTGCCTGACACACGCAGCCAGTGCTCAGGGGGATCAGAGCCTGAAGCCACGAGGCATGAGGGCCGCCTCTGATACTCATTTGTGCATCCGTCTTTCCTCGGTGCTGGCTCCTTCCTTGCTTGTCTCTCTGTTTCCCTTTGGGTCAGGAGGATTCCTCCAGAGAAGGGCAATGGCCACCCACTCCAGTATTCTTGCCTGGAGAGTTCTGTGGACAGAGGAGCCTGGTGGGCTACAGTCGCAAAGAGTAGGATGTAACTGAATTGACATGCATGCCTTTAGGGGTCCTGGAGGGTGTCCAAAGTCCGCAGTGTAAATCTAGTCTTGACCAGTGAGGAAGGGTCATTTGCATGTTTGCCAGTTTCCACATGAGTGGGCAGCTCATCCTGGAACATCCTCTGCTTTTCTGAAAAAAAATTTTTTTAAAGACATTTAATTTATTTGGCCAGGATAGGTCTTAGTTGCAGCACAGGACATCCAGTTCCCTGACCTGGGATCAAACCCCAGGGGCCCCTGCACTGGGAGCATGGAGTCTTAGCCACTGGAC
>ML662466.1:424553-463440 GCA_007570785.1 Antilocapra americana
GAAGCCTGGTGTGCTGCAGTCCATGGAGTTGCAAAGAGTCGGACACGGCTGAGTGACTGAACTGAAGAGAGCTCCTGGGAAGCTTGAATTCCACAGATCGCTGATCAGATACTCCCTGGGGATTGTCCAAGGAGACCGAGACCAGTGATGAGAGTATGTGCAAGTCTGGATAAATTTCATTGAAGGTTTTAGATTTCCACCCCACCCCCCACCCCCCACGGGCTTCTCTGTTACCAAAGATGCGCTTTCCAATTGCTTCCCAATTGGATCCTCTTCCTGGATGACTCAGCTCTCTCTTTGGAGACAAGGGAACTCGGGAGGGTCACTGGGGAGGTGGCATCAGTGATTGTCCTGGCTTGCAGAAGCCAGTGCTGTCTTACTCTCTCCTCTGGACGGCTTTCTAGTCATAGGTGATAAGTCACGGGTGTGATTCATGGCCTTTTGAAATCCAATCCCAGGCCTAAACCTTCCTCCTCCTTCCGTTTCGGTGCTTGCGATTTTCCCCATCCGTCAAAGCTCCATATCTGAGCTCTACTGCACACCCCTTTCCTGCAGTGGCCTTTGACATCCATCAATGAGTATTGTCCTTTGACCTGCATTTCCAGCTGCCAGAGTCCTTGCTTATGTTCGTGTTCCCTGCCCCATCTTGGTTTGAGCACGTGTGGCTGCCAAACTGTGATGTCTTCTGGGCGGGAGAGATGATTTTTCCTGTCTACCTAGATGATGAAGCTTTTAGACGCATTTGCTTGCATGAGGGTAACTCCCCAGTTTCCGTGCAGGGCCTTCTGGGATTCCCCCACCCCCGCCATGCCCCCCACGGCCTTCTGGGATCACCCACCCCAACTCTCCACCACCACCTCCAGGGTATCCTTCTGGATTATGAAACTCAAGGTCAAATTTCACATCTTCCTCTTTCTGGCCTTATCTTCAAAGGCTTCCCTTGCCAGAACACTGCACTCCACAGGTTGGTCCTGACCCCCTCCCTTGAAATGTCCACCCCATGTCTGCTGGCCCTTTCAAGTTGCTGTTGGGGATGAAGGTCTTTCATCTCCAGCTCCAAGCCTTGCCCCTCTCACCCCCATTGCCCTGACTGGGTCCCTGAGTGAGTCCTGGCTCCCACGAGAATCCGGGTCCCCCCAGCCATGGTGGGTGTCATCTTTGCTCATCCGTAACAACATCTGTTGGATGAAATATGAAAGCTTGCTTCCAAAAAGATTTCCATGGACTGTTTCCCCCTCCCCCTTTTCCCTCCCTCTTGGTGTTTCCAGAGTAAACGTTTCCATAAGGACAGCAAGGCCGTCTGCTCATTTTTGGACACTTGGAAGCCCTAAAACCTCAGCAGGAATTGGACAAACAGGATTTCAGTGAATAATCCAAACCAGAATATTTGGCCTGGAGAGTGAGGTTGGGGTTTTCCTGGACAGGCATCATGGGTGGGTGTGGATTCCTTTGTCTTTGCCTGCCTGCCTTTTTGTAAAGGGAGTTTTTTGTTTGTTTGATTGTTTTTTCTTTTTCCTGAGCTACAGCAAGAGATGCTGAGAACTTTGCCTGGTGGTTGTAGGACAGGGCTGCCCCTTTTGTGGCTCCTGCAGACAGTGCCCTCTGAGACTGGCAATGCCTAGAGCTCCCTTGCGACTGTTCAACAGAGGATGGTGATAAAAGGAGCGTGTGTGTCTGCAATGCACGATGCATTTGAGGCAAAACTCACAACGTGTAACGCATGATAGACTATACACGGCTGATGGGCAGAGCCCTATTCCTGGGACCCTAGGGCCAGCTTCAGGTCTGCACTTCACCAGGTTCAAGCCTAATGAAGTCTTCCTCATGAGACGTTTGATGGGGAACAGAGTACAGACACGAGGACTTCAAAGCTGCAAAGCCTCGTTTGCAACTCTCTTCGCCATGAGCGAGATAAATGTCAGACAAATGCTTTGTCTTAGAGAGAAAGCCAAGGGGTGCAGAGATCCCCAGTTACTCAGTCTCCCAAACTTGGGGCCGTTTTCTTTTTGCTGGGAGTGTAGGTGGAGTGTGGTTTGGGTGAGGCAGCCGGGGCTACCTTGGAATTCTGTCTTTGCTCCTGGAGCAGGAGCTGGGAAGTCTTTGCAGAAGAAGGGAAGCAACACCATGTGATCTGGGCTTCGGGGTGAAGCCAGACCTTGGTTCAAATTTTTTCATTTATTTGGACGAGCCAGATCTTCGTTGAAGATCTTCTGTCTTCATTGCAGCATTCAGAATCTTTAGTTGTGGCCCATGGGATCTATTTCCCTGACCAGGGATAGAGCCCTGGGCACCCTGCATTCAGGAGCACAGAGTCGTAGCCACTGGACCGCCATGTGAGTCCCTTAGCCAAGTATTAGTGACAGTGCTTGGAGAGACTCTCGTGTGCAAGGGTTTGTGGGGATGAGATGCAAAAGCCTATAGGTTTTCTCATGATGCTTAGATTGATCAGCTCTGCACGTGTCTAGTTGTTGTCTCTTTGGTGACACCCACCCCTTCTTTCTCTTATGTCTCCTGCTCCTTCATCTTCTTGTGCCAGGCAGCCAAAAGGTTCTGTCCCCCGATGTCCATATGTCTGTTTTCTGTGTGGGCAGCCCCCATTCCCGCCTCTCCAGTCTTTTAAGTTCCTGCCCCTGCTGTTGACTCCCATCTTTTCCCCCTGGGACTCCCACCTCCCACCCACCCCACCCAGCTAACTGCCCACCAACCCTCTGATTGGACACAGCCCCTGGGCCCCCCTGCTAGGGTGTGTCAAAACCTAAATTCTCCACCACACATCCTTCCACCTTGGCTGTTTCTGAGTGAGTGTGTAATTTTGGCTGGGTGGAAGCTTATTAACGTTGGGATCTGTCATTACATTGGGATTAAAAATCCTCTAGACTTGGAAACCGGTTGTTAGCCGAACGACCTGCTTCATAGTTCTGTTCGGAGGGGTCATTTTGTTTATGGAGTCAACTTGCAATAAATAATTGGCTCTGTTACCCTAAGGAGGGGTTGAGCTGTCCTCGGGTCTGGGCGGAGAGAGGGGTCCAAGTACCGTGTGGTTTCATCCTTGAGCTGGTCAGTGGCTTTATTTCCAGTTCTGTAGCTCCCAGAGGAGGAATGTTCCTTGCTTTAGTGCCTCGTGAGGTTTGGAACTGATTTTCAGGTTGGCCCTGGCATATAGTAGGAGCACAATGAACTTCCAAAACTGTACCCTGGTAAGTCATCTTTTTTGCTACTTTCCCTAGCTGTTTGTAAAAAGAATGGCTTTTCGGTGTATAGCAGGGGTTGGCAGCTTTTATTTTTTTGTTTTGTCAGTAACAAGCTAAGTAGTAAATATTTTTGGCTTTATGAGCCTCAAACTATTCCATTCTCTCCTGTAGAAGTGTATAAACAAATAAGTGTGGTTGTATTCCAGTAAAATTTTACTTACCTCCCCCCACCCAAAAAAGACAGCTAGCTGGATTTTTTGCAGGGGGAGTGTAGGGCATGCCAGCTAGCATGTCAGATATTCCGTGGCCAGGGATGGGACCCGGGCCTCTTGCATTGGGAGCATGGAATCTTAGCCACTGGACTACCGGGGAAGTCCTAGCTGGTTGCGTTTGATTCATGGGTCATAGGCTTCCCGGGTAGCTCAGCTGGTAAAGAATCTGCCTGCAGTGCAGGAGACTCCAGTTTGATTCATGGGTTGGGAAAATGGGCTGGAGAAGGGATAGGGTACCCACTCCAGTATTCTTGGGCTTCCCTGGTGGCTCAGCTTGTTAAGAATCCGCCTGCAATGCAGGAGATCTGGGTTCGATCCCTGGGTTGGGAAGATCCTCTGGAAGATCCCGTGTAGGAGGGCATGGCAACACACTCCAGTATTCTGACCTGGAGAACACCATGGACAGGGAAGCCTGGCAGACTGCAGTCCCTGGCATAGCAAAGAGTCGGGGACAGCTGAGAGACTAAGCACAGCACACGGTTTGCAGGGCCCTGGTAGACATAGTATGTTGGGTTAATTGATGGCCTACTCAATGTTTAGTTGGATTATTACTGTATAAGAAAAGCTGGGTTAAGGATTTACAGATTGCAGATTGTCAGGATATAAGTTGTAAAATCCTTTTAAGGAGTAGGTCAGTCCACTTGTATACATCCTGTGTGTAACTCTGAGTAGAGAGTGTTTCACATACACAGGTTCAGTCCCCTAGTCAGGGAACAGCTGAGACCTGTGGTCTTGCCACAGCTAAGACCCCTTCATGCCACAATGAAGACCGGAGATGGTATGTGTTGCAACTAAGACCCAGCACAGCGAAATAGATCCTTTTTTTTTAAAGAAAAGTAGTCTAGCAGGTCCTCCAAATGTTTACGCTAGTTACCGTATGAACTTGCCATTCTACTGCTACTTGTAGGAGTAGAAATCTCCTACAAGTAATGGTAATGATAAAATGTCCCATTTACCCAAGGGAAATGAGAATGCATATTCACACACAAACATGTTCGTGGAGCAGTAAGCCAAATGTCTGGATGTGGGAGTTGGACTCAAAGAAAGCTGAGCGCCGAAGAATTGATGCTTTTGAACTGTGGTGTCAGAGGAGACTCTGGAGAGTCCCTTGTACTGCAAGGAGATCCAACCAGTCCATCCTAAAGGAGATCAGTCCTGGATGTTCACTGGGAGGACTGATGTTGAAGCTGAAAGTCCAATACTTTGGCCACCTGATTCAAAGAACTGACTCTTTGGAAAAGACCCTGATGCTGGGAAAGACTGAAGGTGGGAGGAGAAGGGCATGACAGAGGATGAGATGGTTGGATGGCATCACTGACTCGTTGGACATGAGTTTGACTAGATTCCAAGAGTCGGTGATGGACAGGGGGGCCTGGCATACTGCAGCCCGTGGGGTTGCAACGAGTTAGGCATGACTGAGCAACTGAACTGAACTGACCAAATAGCCAAATACTAGAAACAAAGTAAATCTATATCCATCCCTGATGAAAAGATAAATTGAATGTGGCCAATCCATACTCAGCCATAAAAAGGAACAGAGTTCTGACAGAGGGGGCAGCACCTGGAAAAAACATCACGAGTGAAGGAAGCCAGAGACAAAAGGCCACCTGTTGAATGACTCTTTCTGTATCAGGTGTCTGCAGCAGGTACATCCGAGACACATACGTGGTTTCCAGGGCCAGGGAGGGCTGGGGAGTGACTGCTGAAAGGCACAAGGTTTCTTCTGGGCTTAGGAAGCCTGTTCTCAACTAGACGGGTGGTGATGGTTGGGCGACTCTGAATACAACTAACAGTCCATTTGTTCATGTGTGTGTGGGTGGACTGGCGTGTGTCTGACTTATAGCTAAAACAAGCTGTTACAGAAATAAAAAAGTAAAACATTAAAAGAAAGAAAGCTGTTTTGTAAAAAGTCCTAGGTGCAGGACTTCTTAAAAAGTTTTTTAGTTTTTGGCTCTGGTGGGCTTTTGTTGGTGCAAGTGGGCTTTCTGCAGTTGTGACTAGCAAGGGCCCCTGTCCACTTGGAGCATGTCGGCTTCTCATTGCAATGGCCTCTCTCATTGTGAAGCATGGGCCCTGGGCTGCTTGGGCTTCAGTAGTTGTGGCCCCCGTGGGCTCTGGGGCCCAGGCTCAGCGGTTGTTGTGCACTGCATCAGGCAGACTTCCCTGACCAGGGATCTAACCCATGTCTACTGTGCTGGCAGGCAGATTCTTAGCCACGGGACCCCTAGGGAAGCTCAAGATGCAGGACTGGTGGGTGAGACATAACCTGTCAATAATTTTAAAACACACATCTCTCTCTCTTTTCTTTCTTTCTTTCTTTCTTTTTTTTTTTTGGAGGAAGGAGATACCAGAAAGCAAAGGGGTCCATCTGAATCTCCTGTTCCTGGTGTGTTTTTGAGTGTTTGTGTACTCTGCTGCCTCTTCCGTAAATGGTAGGCCTTGCAGATGTAGACCAGATGAGAGGTACAGGCCAGGCGAGGGTTGCAGCCCTGGTCTCCCACCGGGACTCGGGGCCCAAGCTGAATCCCTCCACTCCTGGGTTGTCCCGAAGCCAGTCTGAGAACCGTGGGGTGGCACAGAGCTGTCATCAGCACATCCTCCTGTCGAGTCCTGGGGACTGGTTTGCTCATTCTGGGTTGGGGGAGGCTCACAGACCCTCTTTCTGCATTATGGTCAAAGAAGGCAGCAAAGACATGGCCATGGACAAACTGCTGGCTGGAGAAGAGATCATGGGCATCAATGACGTCAGTCTATCCAGGTTTAGACAGGAGGCCATCTGCCTGGTGAAGGGGTCACATAAGACCCTGAAGCTGGTGGTGAAAAGGTTAGACCTGGGCGTCAAGCCTTGTTTATGGACAGAGATGAGCAGGCCAGCAAAGCGTGGAGTCTCTTGCCTGCCCTGTGTCAACCATGACAGTCCCGATGCGGATGTGTGCGTGTGTTTGTGCATATACGTGTGTGAGCTTGTACACATAGGAAGTACAAGAGTGATTCATCTCTTGGCCAAGGATGAATCCAACATCACAAATTTGAAAGATTTCCTTTTTTCTTTCCTTACTTAGTTTTATGTTGGAGTATAGTTAACTTAGCTAAAGCTCTGATACTTTAGCCACCTGATGCAAACAGCTGACTCATTGGAAAAGACAGCAAACTGAATCAGTTATAGATAGATAAATAGCTCTACTGTTTCTTTAGATTCTTTTCCTGTGCTTGTCACAGAGTACTGAGTAGAGTTCCCAGTAAGGATCAATTCTTACAAGATTCCTTATTTCATTAATGCTGAGTGTTAAATTTTTGATTTTTGAAGTGATTTTGATTCCTTAAATCTTATCCCTGGCAATAGCTGATGCGCTGAATGAAGCAAAGTGTTCACGGCCCATTTTTAACAGAAGGTGGCAGGCTACTAGATTTTTCGGGTCTGCTGCTAATGTAGAGTGATGTACGCAGACATCCAGATGTTTCTAGCACTGTGCTGAGTTCTGGGGCGGGCAAGCGTACTTGCTTAGAAAGTGTATTGTAAATAGGAGTTGGGTTAATTTGAGGGGGTCACAGAGCGAAACTGGGAATGTGATGCTTTTACACACAGGAACTAGTACTACTGGGCAGCTCGGAGGTATTGGTGATTGTTTTTGGGCCACTCTGGCTGCACAGCTTGCTGGCTTCCCTGGCAGCTCAGCTGGTAAAGAATCTGCCTGCAATGCAGCTGACCCTGGTTTGATTCCTGGATTGGGAAGATCCGCTGGAGAAGGGATAGGCTACCCACTCCAGTATTCCTGGGCTTCCCTTGTGGCTCAGGTGGTAAAGAATCCACCTGCAATGCAGGAGAGCTGGGTTAGATCCTTGGGTTGGGAAGATCTCCCGGAGAAGGGAATGGCCACTCACTCCAGTATTCTTGCCTGGAGCATGCCATGGAATTCTTACAAGATCTTAGTTCTCTGACCAGCATCAAACTCAGGGCCCAAAAGTGATGCTGCCAGAATCTTAACCGCTGCACAGTCAATAAATTCCAATGACTGTTTTTATATATAGAAATAATCCTCGACTTGGTTTCTCACAGTTGACTCATTCACAGTACAGTGTTGACCTGTCCTTTTTAAACTAAATTAGTTCAGTCTTTTCTAAGATTGGCTGTACATTTTAAAAAGTAAATTGACCCCCCCCCAACACACTTCAGTTTTTAGAATGGACTTGAAGACACATCCCAGAGGATTTTTTTTTTTTTGAAACTAAGATAGCATCCACAGAGGAGGTTCAGAAAGGGAAGAAGGAAAAAGTTGTGTTCTTTGCCATGTTAATGAAGCAGCCTCATTGCTCCATGGAATAGGCAATCATCCTCCTAAATCAGAAAACTGGAGTACCAGAATGGCCATTTCCAAGCCCTTTGGGGTGGAGGGGACATGAGAGATGCTGTCATGGTGTATCATATCTTTGGGGTCACCCCATTGACCTCTGCACTTTTAAAGAGGAGAAGCCTTGGGGTTTGGTGTGGTGTGTTCCTGGTGGTCAACAGCAGATTTTGTTCCCCAGGAGCAGTCAGCTTCAGTGACCCCACCCCTTTTAGAGGGTGGCTGTTGGAATGCCAGCTACATTTTTCGCCAAGTGTGACTTTTTATTCTGTATTTATCAGTACTGAAAGAGACACGTGGACATGGGAAAACATTCCGTTTTCCTGTCGTTGTTAAGTATTTATTATTTTTATTTATTTGGGTGTGCTGGGTCTTATTTTGGCACTTGGGATCTAGTTTCCTGACTGGGGATTGAACCCTGGGTACCCTGAGTTTGGAGCCCAGAGTCTTAACCGCTGGACCATCAGGCAAGTCCCAATATTCACTTTCAGAAGGGAACTGTGTGGAGTCCATCAGCCTTTCTCCCACCCCCTCTCCATCCCCTCATGTTGCCTCTCTGGAGAGTCTCTGTGTCGGTACTACGCTCCTAGGTTTCCTTTTAGAAACAGGTGGGTGCTTGTGTGTTTACACACACAAGTGGAGTTTGTTCCATGTTGAGCACCCTGAGGTCCAACTCATGACTTGTCTTAGCGACCCCACGATGTTCTGTGGTTGGTCCACTGTGTGTATAACAGATCCTTTGTGCATGGACATTTTTATGGTGCTTCCAGAGTATTCATGTAGCAAACAGTGCTGTGCTGTGATGCTCAGTGTATGTGTGTGTGTGTGTGTGTGTGTGTGAGAGAGAGAGAGAGTAATTGTGGTCCATTCCTTGTCTGGGAGGTTTTGAGTCAGGAAGATCTCCTGGAGGAGGAGATGGCAACTCCAATATTCTTGCCTGGAGAATTTTGTGGGCAGAGGAGCCCAGTGGGCTACAGTCCATGGGGTTACAGAGAGTCAGACAGGATTGAGTGACATAGCATGCATACAGGGAGGTATTATTTGGCCTATTAGAAAAGTCTGAAATTGTTTTTGCTTAGAAATATGAATGAAATTTTATAAAGTGGTATAAACCAGGGAACTAGGTATTATTAGTTAATCTGTTACTGTCACCTGGCATATGGTGTCACCCTGCTTTAAATCCTGATGATGCACATAGTAAGGGCTTTTAAAACTCCATGCTAAGTTATATTTTTTAATTCGAGAAGTTGTTATTTTTTGGTTGTGCCAGGTGTTAGTTTTGGCATGTGAGATCTAGTCCCCTGACCAGGGGTTGAACCTGGCCCCCTGCACTGGGAGCATGGAGTCTTAGCCACTATGATTCGTCTGCCACTGGGAACATGGTAAGCATGGAGTCTTAGCTACTAGGATTCCTTCGCCACTGGGAATACCTAGGAAGTCCTGTGAGTGCTTTTAAAGTTGAGTTCTTACATCAATAGCATGTATCCTCTGCTTGGTCATTCAGCTGTGTCTGACTCTTTGTGACCCCATGGACTATAGCCCGCCAGCCTCCTCTCCTCTGTCTATGAGATTCTCTAGGCAAGAATACTGCAGTGGATTGCCATTTGTCTCTGCAGGGGATCTTCACGACTCAGGGATTGAACCTGAGTGGTAAAGGTGGGTTCTTTGCCACTGCATCACCTGTGAAGCCCGTATTCTTCTCTGTCTAGTCTCGCCACTCTCGTCTGTCTCCATCCCTACGCAATAGCTAATCTGACTTGTATCTCCCAGAAGAGCAAGTCTCTAGTGTTTTATGTGTGGGGCTTCCCTGATGCCTCAGTCAGGTAAAGAGACCGCCTGCAATGCAGGAGACCCAGGTTCCATGTAGAACTCCACAATAGATCACAGGCTGTTTTTTGTATGTGATTAGTTTATAAAGACACTCTGCAGTGAATTCATTGACTGAGCCACCAACACACAAGTAATCCAATGCTGGAGTTTGATGAGATGGCAGAGGCGCTTCTTTAACCCCTAGGTACCTAACCACCCAGGCACCTTAAGAAAAGGTGGCTCTTCTGATAAAGACTGAGGACAGCTTAGGGTCCTGATGGTGAGAGTGGCCAGTGCAGCTTGGGTTGTTCGGGGAGGTTCTGCGGAAAGGCATGTATGCACCTCAAGGTGAAACAGCCTTTATGAACAACGTGGGCAGTTTTTCTGGTTAGTTGGTTTGGTCTTTCTGGGTTTTTTTTTTTTATATTCGTTTGTTTTCTTTTGAGAGGGAGGGGTTATGCCAGATCTTCATTGTTGCACAGGCTTGTCTCTAGTTATGGAGAGCCAGGGTCGGTGGAGGGTCTACTCTGTTTGCAGTGCGTGAGCTTCTCATTGCAGTGGCTTCTCTTGTTTTCAAGCAGGGGCTCACTAGTGATCACACAAGGGCTTGGTTGCTCCAAGGCCTGGGGGTCTTCTTGGAACACGGATAGAATCGGTGTCCTCTGCCTTGGCAGGCAGATTCTTCACCACTGGACCACCAGGCAGTCCCAAAGTGGGAACTGCGGTTGACACACTCCCTCCAGCTGGTGATGTCTACTGGATGTGTTTGTCCTTCTTGTCCTTGCTGAGAACAGACTGCCCAGGGGCCAGGTGAGGATGGCCCTGAGCCTGTTTCACAAAGCCAGGGGGTCTGGTTTCTCAGGCCATGGGGTCCAGTGTATCTTGTCATCATTTAGAAGCCTGGGTCCAGAGTGCGATGCCTTGGGGGACAGGAACCCCAGTCACTGTCTGTCTGCAGCCAAGCTTCTTTCTTGGACAGATGAGAGCTGGTACTGCCTCCCTACCAGGGTCGTGTTTTCAGGGAACAAAGAAGGTCACAGGAACCCCAAGCATGCACATACGTCCACCTCTGAGAAGCCCAGGCTTATCCTAGCATCTGCCCAGGAGTCAGAGGACCCAGCGAGCAGGGGAAGCCACTGGCCTGCCTCCTGTGTGCTTTATTGTTCCCTCTTTCTTGGCCAAGAAACCACTGTGCACAGTGAAGTTCAGGTGGATGTGGGAACCACTTCTGGTCTCCCGTACACCTGTCTTCCTGTCTTCCCTGCCCTGGAGATCCTGATGGGCAGGTGTGGGAGCGATGTGAGCACCAGTATTTCCCTGAGGGCCATCAGTATTTCCCTGAGGGCTGCCATGGTCACACGCCACTGGCTTAAGCAAATGCACTTGGAAAAGTTTAAGACCTGGGTCACTTGTGGCATTTTCCTGATTAAGTGGAGGGGAGGAGGTGTCCGTAAGCCCCTCTTTCCTGATTAACTTGCGGGGGAGAGGAGGTGTCTGTAAGTCTCTCGCTGTTGGAGACACTCTGACGAATGGGGACTTCTCTCCAGTGCAACCTCATCCACAGTCCTCAGCTCCGTGCAAGTGACCATCTGTTCAGCTCCCTTTTAGGAGTGCCTGGGATTTCAAACATGGAAAATTTCTTGTAAGTATCATGCCATGAACTATATCGTGATGCTTGGAATGGCATTTTTGGTCCTTCTGCCACATTTATGTGGTGAATATGAATCTTGTTTACAATAAGCCTCGCCTGCCACTTCATCGTCCATCTCAGTCTCAGTGGTCTGCCCGCTGCTGTGAGCCGTTTTGCCAGGACCACACTGTCGATAATGCAGATTCATTGTTCCTTTCTGCCTCTTTGCCAGACGCCTTAAAGCCTTCCATGTCTCTGATTCCAGGCTAAGCTCACATTCAGGAGCAGATTAACACCCAGGGATGCAGGTTTTTGCTGCAGGAGGCAGTGAGGTTTACCCTGATACAGTGGGATGGTGACACACTAAAGAAGGCTGGTGTCCACACCAGTGATGGCACTCACGCCTGCTCGTAGCAGGTTTCCTGCCACATGCGTGGGTTTCTCCATGGCCCTGATCTGCAGTGAGTTCTGCGCCAGCGTCATGTCCAGCCTCTGGTCTGCCACTGGCTCCCTGGAGCTGTCCTGAGCAGGTGGCTTGGTGCATGGGCCTGGCAGTGATGAGCACAGATGCTCCTGAAGCTGTAATAGGAGAGGGGTGGCTAGGACCAGCAGATTGTGTCTCCCTTCCCCCTTCTCCCCCTCCCCTTCCTCCCTCCCCACCCCTCCCTTTGTCCCCTCCCCTTCTCCCATTCCTCTCCTTTCTCCCCCTCCCCCTTCTTTATCCCCTCACCTTCTCCCCCTCCCCTTCTCCCTAGCCCTACGCCCCCTCCCCTTTCCTCCTCCCCTCCCCCTTAACCCCTCCCCCTTATCCCCCTCCCTTTCCTCCCCTCCCCTCCCCCTTCTCCCATCCCCTTCCATTCTTCCTCTCCCCTTCCCCCTCCCCCTACTCCCATCCCCTCCCCTTCTCTCCCTCCCCTTCCCCCTCCTCCTACTCTCCTCCCCTTCCCCCCTCCCTTTCCCCTCCCCCTACTCCCCCTCCCCACAAGTTTATATTGGCCGGATCTTGGGCTGTTTTCTATTGTTCTTTTTATTATGTAAAATCAGGAGTGGGGAAGAAAAACACCACAAAGATCAGACTTGTTTTTATTAAATAAAATCGGGGGCGGGGGAGCGGAAACTCACAAAGAACAGATCTGCTTTATTTGGGGAAATGTTGCTTCATTTCAGAAGAAGATTTAGTGAAAGGCTTAAGCAAGTGAATCCGGTGAATTATGTGATATGTTTCCTATTCTGAGCCAAGGAGAGAGTGGTAGACAGTTAAGATTTATTTTTTCATTGAAAGGCATGTAAGTGATGTTGGTGAAATGTGGTGTGGAAAACGTGATGGTTTCTAACACTCAGAGAATGTTGTACGTAATTTTGTTTGTACACTCTCAAGAATCAGCAACTCTGTCGCTTATATTTAGTTATGTTAATTCATATTTATATTTAGTTATGCTAATGGCTGCACCTTTGTTTTTTCTTTTACTTATATTTAGTTATGTTAATGGTTGCTCCTTTGAGTGTCTGCACTCTTTACAAAATATCCATTGTAGGATTGAAATGTAGCCTGAAAATTGTGTTGGTACCTTTATAAAAAGGTGGAGTTCAGGTCTATTTGCAGTTTTTTAAGGATCCTCCCTGCCATATGACCCAACAATCCCACTGCTGGGCATATACATCGAGGAAACCAGAATTGAAAGAGACACGTGTACCCCAGTGTTCATCGCTGCACTGTTTACAATAGCCAGGACATGGAAGCAACCTAGATGCCCATCAACTAACGAATGGATAAGAAAGCTGTGGTACATATACACAATGGAATATTACTAAGCATTAAAAAAAATTAATTTGAATCAGTTCTACTCAGATGGATGAAACTGGAACCCATTATCCAGAGTGAAGTAAGCCAGAAGCAAAAACAATACAGTATATTAACGCATATATATGGAATTTAGAAAGACAGTAACGAGAACCTAACATGCGAGACAGCAAAAGGAATGAAGATATATAGAATAGACTCTTGGACTCTGTGCATGAGGGTAAGGGTGAGATGATATGGGAGAATGACATTGAAACATGTTAATTATCATATGTCTAATCAATCGCCAGCCCAGGATTGATGCTCAGGGCTGGTGCATCGAGATTTCCTGGGAAGAGGGAGGAAGAAGGGAGGAGGGAGGGGGGTTCTGGAGGGGGAGCATATGTAAACCCATGGTGATACCATGGCATTGTATGGCAAAACTAATAAAAAAAAAAGGTGGAGTTCATGTCACTGTATGGCAAAACCAACACAATAATGTAAAGAAAATAAATAAAATAAAATAAAAATCAAAACGTGGAGTTGAACGAAACCATGTGTTCAACAACTGAGGATATGCGCTGTGATTTCTGGTGGTCTGGACAAAGCATTTTTAGCGTTGCTGGTGCTGGGTTGGGCTTCGCTGGTTGCTCAGTGGGTAAAGACTCCCCCTGCCAATCCAGGGTTCCATCCCTAGATGATGGGGACGGTCCCCTGGAGATGGAAATGCAATCCACTCCAGTATTATTGCCTGGAGTGTCCCATGGACAGAGGAGATTGGCAGGCCACAGCCCCTGGGGTCACAAAAGACCTGAAAGTGGCTAATCCAGTAAACAACAGCAATAACAAGAGTGTTGGGTGAGATAGTTGCCCCCCACCCGCCTGTTCAGAAGTTAACAGAAAAACAGCCAGCCATTTGGGTCTCTTCCCTTTTGCCTGTGCTCATTGTGTGACATGTCTATGTGGTCATTCCTGAGAACACATCTGGGGAACATGAGTGTTCTTGTCCTGTTTAGGGGACAGATAAGGGGTGCCCTGACTTCATGAGATGGAACCCTGAAGCTTTGATCCCATGCAAATGCGGCTACTCCACCGTGGCATTTGCATAAAATGCTACTTTGATGTCTGGTGCCAGTTTCAGCCTTTTAGGTCACTTGGGGATTTTTATCTTCACTTCTTTATCCTTCTGTATAAAGGCAAGATATACTGGCCTCTAATTAATTGCCTTTCATCAAGAATGTTGTCACCATCCACAGCTCCGTATTGTCAGGTCACTGCTTGCGGAGGTGGGGGATAGGGGGAAGCACTCCGCCACTCAACAGCTGGCTCTGATGTGTGCTTTTTAATTCATTCATGTACGTCAGAAGCACTCCAGCCAGGCGGCCAAAATCATCCCTTGGTTCCTGCCCCCGGGGGTGCTGGCAGCAGATGGAGTGATGGGCAGGGACCTGGAAAGCTCCGACAAGCAGCACAATGGAAGGAAGGAGGGATGGAAGCAGACCCCCACATTGAACTGTCCCCTGAAGGCTGAGCCAGGTTGGAGACATAGACGTGGATCTATATCAGTGATGCCTGGCAGAGAGGATGCTCAGAGCAGGAGTGGGGGTTAGCCTGGAGCTAGAGCTTTGTGTCTCAGACCTCAGCTCACTTCTGAATGGCCAGGAGGCCTTGTGCCAGTGCGGGCAGCCCACCCAGGGAGCACACGACAACTCCACAGGGGCCTGGGTGTCCCTCCCTAGCCATCGGGAGCCTCTGAGGGTTGTGGAGCAAGGGCACAATCTGCAGAGCTGAGTTGCAGGGACCTTGGAGCAGTGGGAGGCAGAGACAGTTCTGGAGATGGAGAGGCTTGACCAGGGCATGAACGCAGCTGCAGCTGAGGGCCCGGCTTCATTCAGCATCTGTTGTTCCGTTGCTCAGTCGTGTCTGACTCTTGGCGATCCAGGGACTGCAGCATGCCAGACCTCCCTGTCCATCACCACCTCCCGGAGTTTGCTCAAACAGGTCCATCGAGTGGCTAATGTCACCCAACCGTCTCCTCCTCTGTTGTCCTCTTCTCTTCCCGCTTTCTGTCTTTCCCAGCATCAGGGTCTTTTCCAGTGAGTCAGCTCTTCACATCAGGTGGCCAAAGTACTGGGTTTCAGCTTCAGCACTAGTCCTTCTAATGAATGTTCAGGAATAATTTCCTTTAGGATGGACTGGTTGGATCTCCCTGCAGTCCCAGGGACTCTCAAGAGTCTTCTCCTTCAGATCCTAGTGTCTGAAGGGTGGCACTTTTGGATGTGTTGGTTTCAAAAAACTCAGTGAAACAGGTATTTGTGGTTCTGGCTCTCCTCCAGCCAGGGTGCACCGTCATCATCACGCAGACCTCTGTCCCCCTGCGTCCCAAAGCTCTGGGGGCTCCCTGCCTGGAACTCATCTCGGTCACCCCAGTACTCAGTGGGAAGCATTTGCAGGGTTTTCCAGGCTCTCCTTTACCTGCAAGGCCCTCCACACTGCTGTCCACTCTGACTCTTGCTTTTAAGATGCCTTCAAGTGTGACTGTCGATTTTATTTCTCAAGAAGTCTTTCCATGGCTAGTACCACCTGCAGCCCAGACATCCTGTGGTTCCCCTGTCCTGGTGTCCAGGCCCTGCCTTCCCCGCTGGCCTCCCAGCCTGCAGATCCTGTTTTCTCAGGCCCACCATGCTTGCTGGGACCACATGCAGGCTGTGTTTCTTTCCTGAGGCAGTGGCTGTCTTGCTGCATTTGAATTTGATAAGGTTAGGAAAATAATCAGGCATTCAGGTGATTTTTGTTTATTGATTTTTTTTTTTTTTGAGAGAGAAGAATTCTCTGAGATTGTGAACATTTCACTCTAGGGCTTATTTTAATAATTTCTTTTTAAAAAATGCATTTTCAAGATCTATATCCATTCTTTTTTTATTTATTTTTTTATTTTTTTATTGTTTTTGCCATACATTGTCATGATATCACCATGGGTTTACATATGCTTCCCCTCCGGAACCCCCCTCCCTCCTCCCTACTCCCCAGGAAATCTTGCTGCACCAGTCCCAAGCATCAATCCTGGGCTGGCGATTGATTAGACACATGACAATTATATCCATTCTTAATATTTATTGGTATCTTGGCACTTTCAACATTTGTGATCTAAACCTCTTCCTTAAAAAAAAACAGAAAGAAAAATACTACCTGCCATATAAAATTATTTTTAATATTGAAGTAAATGAGGATTCCCTTGTGGTTCAGACAAAGAGTCTGCCCCCAGTTTGGGAGACCTGAATTTGATCCCTGGGGTCGGGAACATCCCCTGGAGAAGGCAATGGCAACCCACTCCAGTATTCTTGCCTGGAAAAATCCCATGGGCGGAGGAGCCTGGTGGGTTACAGAAACTTTTCAAATTGAGATTAATTTTGGTGTGCACCTGGTAGAAAAGGTTTCAGGGAACCCTTCTTAGGATGGATAATTTGATTTGGAAACTAGACAAGCCAGTGTTTCCTAGTCAACTACCTTTTCAGCATTTGCATGGAAGGAATATTAGGCCGTATTAAAAGTGACAATTTAGGGACTTCCCTGGCAGTCTTGTGGGTAAGAAACTCCATGCCTTCTGATGACAGAGGGCCCAGGTTTGATCCCAAGTCAGGGAACTAGGATCCTGTATGCCACACAGCCAAAAAAAGGACACTTTAGAATAGTGACAGTGGCATGGAGAAATGCTCACCCAACCAGGCAGGCTGCAGAGAGATTGGTCCCACTGAGTCTGCAGGACTCTCTTCAACTATCTGAAACATGGAGGAAAGAAATGCAGAGATGTTACTCACGGTCATCTTCAGGTGGCAGGCTACTCTCCTTTGTTACCTTACTGGCCTTGTAATTTTTAAATGTGCATGTTTTCTACAATACGCATATTTTTTTTTAAGATTTTTAAAAGATTATCCGAGCCTCAGTGGCTGTTGGAGTATAAAAGATGTCTCTCCTGTTTGCTGAGGTGACCAGTCACACTATTAATCTCCCGGTGGTCATGGCTTGGACTCAGCCCTGTTGTGTTCCTGGAGCTGCCAGAATTCAGAGCGCCCTGCACCAGGGGCATCAGCACCCCCTGCCCTGGCCAGATTTGGGCTCTCTTCTCCCGAGCATCACTTCCTGCATGGCTTTGGGCATCTCTGGGTTGAGCTATGCCAGCCTCATCCGTCCGGGAAAGGGGTGTCCTTGCTGGCCTCCCACAGCCAAGCTGGCTTGTGTCTGACTGTGGCCTGCGTTGGGGGGATGTGTTCCTTCCATAGCACTCACGTCCACTCCTTTTTGATGTCTTCTGGGGGCTCTGTGTCCCCAAGGGCTCAAGGGCACTTTAGGTAGGGTCTTCCCTACCTATACACGCGAGGCAGTTAACCCTGAGCAGGTATCTCATTGGAGTGTCTTGTTTTGGCACATCTTGTGGCCCATGCCTGGTGGCTCAGACAGCAAAAGCATCTTGCCTGCAATGCAGGGAGACCTGGGGTCGATCCCCGGGATCGGGAAGATACCCTGGAGAAGGGAAATGGCAAACCCACTCCAGTGCTCTTGCTAGGAGAAAATCCCATGGAGGCACATGGTAGGCTTACGGTCCACAGGATCACAAACAGCTGGACACTACTGAGCGACTTCACTGGTTCACTGGTGGCCTGTGCACCCCTCACGCCCCACGCTGGCTGGCTCCCGGTGGTTGAAAGCCACCAAGTGTTTTTGATCCTGTGTTGGAAGAACTACAAGTCTTCTGCTGAGATAAGCATCTTGTATCTGCCCCTCTTGAATCTGTTCCACTTAGGGACTCTAGATGGCGCCAGAGCACTGTTTGGTCCCCTGCGCTTTCCTGCCCAGTCTGGTCCCAATGACTGTGGTGCCAGACACAAGCTCTCAGCCAAAAGCCCTCCTCTCTCTCATCCAGACAACCCCAGGAGCCACCTCCCCAGTGATCCAGTAGGTTAAAGATCTGCCTTGCAACCCAGGAGACCCCAGTTTGAGCCCTGGTCGGGGAACCAGGGTCCCACGTGCTGTGGAGCAAGTAAGCCCGCATGCCACAACTAGACACAAGGAGAGATGACACGGAATGCAACAAAGATCCTGGCATGCTGCAACTAAGACCCGATGCAGCCAAGTAAATAAATATAAAAAATAAATACATTATTTAAAAAAAGAAGAAAAAAGCCCTGCTGTTTTAGCCGCCAGAGGGGCTGACAAATCACCTGAAAAGTAAAACTCTCTTGATTGTGTCCAACTCTTTCTGACCCTATGGACGATACAGTCCATGGAAAATGCTCCAGGCCAGAATACTGGAGTGGGTGGGTAAGTAATCCCTTCTCCAGGGGATCTTCCTGACCCAGGAAATTGACCCAGGTTCTCCTGCATTGCAGGTGGATTCTTTACCAGCTGAGCTATCAGGGCGCCTCCCTTGATTCCCAAATGTATTTACTACGCTCTCAGAAAGGCTGAAGATCTGACAAGAGCACACATGCTTTAGGAAAATTTGTCTCCAGTAGCCCCAGTTCCTTACTTAGAGCTTGTGGGTACCACCCTTTCCACTGTGCTTTCATTTGTTTTTAGAAGCCGTAATTAGCACTATGACCCTTGGCTGTGTCTTTTCAAAGTAGAAACATGCATCTATGTATAGACATTGTTGTTTAGTCACCCAGTCGGTTTTACCTCTTTGTGACCCCATGTGCCCTAGCCCAGCAGGCTCCTCTGTTCATGGATTCTCCAGGCAAGAATCCTGGAGTGGGTTCCCATCCTCCCCCGGGGGATCTCCTGACTTGGGGAATCTCCTGGCCCAGTGATCGAACCTGCATCTCCTGTATCTCCTTGCATGGGCAGGAGACACCTAGGAAACCCGTGTTTAGACATACTTGGCTGTATTGTGCTTCACCAATCCTGGCGTTTTGTTTTGTTTGTTTGTTTTACAAATTTAAAGTTGTGGCAGCCCTCTCAAGCTGTTAGTGCCGTTATGTAGTCTGTTAGAAATATTTTTCCAGCAGAACTTGCAACTTTGTCTCTTTGTGTTTCACATTTTGGTAATTCCCACAGTGCTTCAGACTTTTTCACCATCACACTTGTTACAGTCTCTGTGGTCAGTGATCTTTGATTTTACTCCTATTACTACTAGGACTCTGAAGGCACAGAAGATGGTTAGCATTTTTTGATTTAAAATAAGGTCTGTATATTGCTTTCATAGACATGCTATTGCACACTTGGTAGACCCCAGTGTAGTGTAAACACAACTTTTATATGCACTGGGAAACCAAAGCATTTGTGTGGCTAGCTTCATTACAATATTTGCTTCATTGTGAGGGTCTGGAGCCCGGCTTAGAATCTATCTGAGGTCTGTATATTATCTTTTAAATAGGAGGAGAAACATTTACTCCTTTCAGCATGCAGGACTGCCCCAGTAAACCAGCTCGTTTCCCACTCTTTCCAGTTACCGAATTGCAATAATTTATCACACTATGTGAAGCCTTTTCTTTTCTGAGCCTCTCTGTCCTTTGCCTGAAGTCTGTCTATTTTTCTCCCTTTGTTAATTACCTGTGAAGGAAGATGAAAGACGTTCTGGATATTATAGCACAGAAAAAGCCATCTGAAAATGAAATTCAAGTGGCCAGAAGCTTCCTGACGAGGATCTTGAGAAACTCTATGAGGTACAGTCTTGGTTTTACTCCTGAGGTGCGATGGATTCTTCTGTTTTATGCTTCAGTTCCTGGGCAGTTGTCATCAACACCCTCTGTGTTTTTGCCATCCATGGATTTTTGTTTATTTGTTTCCTCAGTAATTATCTGTGTCATTAGAAGGTTTGTGTTGTAAATAGCTTTCTGGGTTTTCATTACTACTCATTATTGCATAAGAGCCTTTACTGTTCTTGCCTGTTGGAAAGAATGTTTGTTATCCCTCAGGTACTTAGAGGCTCTGTTTTGCCCTTTAGCTCCAATCTGAAGTTACCCATGGCGAGGCTAGGTCCGACATAATCTGCAGGAGGAGGAGAGGCAAGTGTGCCCTATCTCCTCACCCAGCAGCCTGCCCTGGAGGCTCTGTGACCTTCATAGAGCAGCTGCATGGATTTCCAATGACTGGGCATGAGTGGTCAAACCTAAGCAGTCATGGATGGTGGTGAAGATGGCGGGGGCAGGGGAGGTGCCTGTGACATTCAGAAGCCCTGGCAGGAATGGCCTGGAGCCCGTTGCTCTAGAGCATGGTGATGCCCACCATGGGGGACCCTTAGATGACTTCAGACACTCTGACAGGCTCCGGGGAAAACGTGTCCACTGGTCCTCATTACAACTTCCCTGGTGGCTCAGATGGCAAAGAATCTGCCTGCAATGCCAGATATCTGGGTTCAATCCCTGGGTCAGGAAGATCCCTTGGAGAAGGGAATGGCAACCGCTCCAGTGTTCTTGCCTGGAGAATCCCAGAGACAGAGAGAAAGCTGGCAGGCTACAGTCCATGATGTTACAAAGAGTCAGATACGACTTTGTGACTAACACAGACACACACACATACACACAAACACAGACACACACACTCCCCAATGACTGCAGAACAGCCACGTTCACTTAAGTGAGTGGATAAATAAATGCACACCCAACACTGACACCCAGCATGAGCTTTCTGCAGCCCATGCCTTCTCTTCAAGGAGGCCAGGGGTGTCTGCAAAGTTGCATTGACATGGTCAAGACAAAAGATGCTGCTGTGGTTTTTGGTGGGGAGATGGCTAAGGGAAGGCAAGATGTATCTTCTTACTTAGAAGAACTTTGGAGGACTTCCCAGGCAGTCGAGTGGTTACAACCCAGCTTCCAGAGCAAGGGCTGTGGATTTGATCCCTGGTCAGGAAACCAGGACTCCACGTGCCAAAAAAAAAAAAAAAATCTTTAAAGCATGTTTAAAAAGAAACAGAATCATTTTGGCAGCCTGAAGGCTGGTCTGCACCTGGGAGCCAGTGATTGTCTCTCTGGGCCCAGGTCAGCTCTCCAGTAATGAACTTGTACCAGGAGTGCTGGTGCCCAGATGTTAATGGGAAGCACCCGACCACAATGCCCTGAATCACATGAATGATTTCCGCCTCTCAGTCCTTTCTTGGCATGAAGTGGTCCTCGGTGTGAATCCCCGGAGTCAATTGCATCCTTTTTTTTCTTTTTCCCTCCAGGAGGAATGAGCTGAGCTGGAGGCCACACTCCTGGCACACCACCAAGTTCTCCGACAGCCACTCTGAGGCATCTGCACCTCTGTTCCCCTGCCCAGGAACCTGCTCCTCTTGGCCAAGCCAGTACCATGCCAGGTAGGCAGACTGGCTGTCTTCTTACTACCCCCAGAGGGCCAGGGAGCTTTCTGCCACACCGTTGACAGCCCTGCCTGTTGTCACCTTGCATTTCTTTCTTTTCCTTCCTGTTGCAATGTAGTTCATTTACCGTAGTCTTCGTTTCAGCTGTGCAGCTTAGCGAGTCCCAATTTTCTGAATGCTACTCCCATCTCACGGGCTACTCAGGTAGCTCAGCTGGGAAACAATCTGCCTTGCAATGCAGGAGACCCCGGTTTAATTGCTGGGTCAGGAAGATCCCCTGAGGATGGGACAAGCTACCCACTCCAATGTTGTTGGGCTTTCCAGGTGGCTCAGCTGGTAAAGAATCTACCTGCAAGGCGGGAGACCTGGGTTCATTCCCTGCTTGGGCATGACAACCCACTCCAGTATTCCTGCCTGGAGAATCCCCATGGACAGGGGAGGCTGGCAGGCTACCTACCATCCACGGGGTGGCAGAGAGTCAGACACGACTGAGTGGCTAAGCCCAGTACCAACTTACCCCATTGAAAGTAATTGTAAAATATTGGCTATGTTCCTGTGCCGTACTGTGTACCCTTGTAGGGTCTTTATTTTATCGTTTGTCCTTTACTGTCCTACCCCTACCCTGCCCCTCCTGCTTCCCTCCCCCCACTGGTAACCACTTTTTCCTTCTGTAAGTCTGCTTCTGTTCCATCTCTTTGTTGTTGCTTTGATTCCACATATAAGTGGCATTATGCAGTATTTATTTTTCTCCATCTTAGTTCATCAAACATAATGGCCTCCAGGCCCATCCATGTTGAGACAAATGGCAAAGTTTCATTCTTTTTATGGCTGAATAGTTTTCCATTGTATGTGTTTGTATGTATGATACATGCCACATCTTCTTCAGTCTAGTCATCTGTTGATGGAGTTTTAGGTTACTTCTGTATCTTGAGCACTGTAAATAATGTTGCTATGAACATTGGGTGTGTGTGTTATCTTTCTGAATTAGTGTTCTCATTATTTTGGGGAGGGGAAGTTTATATATCAAGGAGTGAAATTACTGTATCCTATGGTAGTTCTCTTTTTAGCTTTATTGGAACCTGCAGGCTATTTTCCACAGTGGCTGCCCAAGTTTACTTTCTCAGCAATAGTGAACAAGGGTTCTCTTTTCTCCATATCCTCACCAGTTTTTGTTATTTATTGTCTTGTTGATGGCAGACCTTCTGACAGGTGTGAGGGTGATACTTCACTGTGGTTTTGATTTGCATTTCTCTGAATACCGATGCTAAGCAGCTTTTCTTGTGTCATCTATATGTCTCCTTGGGAAAGTGTCTATTCAGATCTTCTCACCATTATTTTTTATTGCTTTTTTGGCCATGAGACATGTGGGTATGTCCTTCGTCAACTGGGGATTGAACTCTTCACCCCTACAAGAGAAGGCAGAGTCACCTCTGGACTGCCAGGGAAATTCCTTCTGCACATTTTTAAATCAGCTTTTTACTTTTCAGATAGAGTTGGATGGCTGTTTATATTTTACATATTCACCCCTCATTGGTCGTGTCATTGGCCAATATTTTCTCCCCTGCAGTAGGTCGTCTCTTCATTTTGTCGATGGTTTCCTTTCCTCTGAAAAAACCTTTCACTTTAATTAGGTCCTGTTTGTGTATTTATGTATTTATTTACTTTGCCTTAGGAGGCAAATCCCCCAAAATACTGCTACAATTTATGTCAAAGGGTGTTCTGCCTATGTTTTCTTCTGGGAGTTTTATGGTTTCTGGTCTTAAATTTAAGTCTTGAATCCATTTTGAGATTTTTTTAAAATATATATTGTGTTAGAGAACTTTCTAGTTCCATTTTTTTGCATGTAGCTGTCCAATTTTCCCAGCATGACTTATTGAAGAGGCAGTCTTTTCTCCATTGTACATCCTGGCCTCTTTTGTCATAGACTAGTTGACAATAAAGGCGTGGGTTTATTTCAGGGCTCTCTATTTTGTTTCCTGACCTATGCATCTGTTGTTGTGCCACTACCATACTGTTTTGATGACCACAGCTTTGTAGTGTAGTCGGATACCTCCATCTCTCTTCTTCTTCTCAAGGTTGTTTTGGCTTTTCAGGGTCTTTGATGTTAGTATGCGGATTTTAGAATTGATTTATTCTAGTTTTGTGGGAAATGCCATTGGTATTTTGATAGGGATAGCTTTGAATCTGTAGATTGCTTTGAGCAGTATGGGCATTTTAACAATATTCTTCCAGTCCATGGTATCTATTTCCATTCTGTGAATGACATTTTCAGTTTCTTTCATCCATGTCTTACAGTTTTGCTGATTATATGTCTTTTACCTCCTTGGTTAGGTATGTATGTATATGTGTATTATTGGTGTTATTTTTGTCCTCACTGGGAGGCACAAGGGATCTTGGTTTCCCAACCAGGGATTAAACCCACACCCCCTGCAGTGAAAGCTAGGACTCTTAAGCTCTGGACCACCAGGGATGTCCCAGTACTTAATTCTTTGTAATGCAGTTGTAAATGGAATTGTTTCCTCAGTTCCTCTGTCTGATGGTTCATTGTTAGTATGCAACACATTTCTTTATATTAATTTCATATCCTACAGCTTGACCAAATTCATTGATGTGTCATAGGAGTTTTTTGGTGACATCTTTAGGATTTTCTATGTATAATATCACATCATCTGCAAACAGAGACAGTTTTACTTCTACCTTTCCAGCCAGGATTCTTTTTATTTCTTTTTTATCTGATTGCTATGGCTAGGAATTTTAAAAGTTTGTTAAATGAAAGTGATGAGAATGGGCATCCTTGTCTTGCTCATGAAATGCTTTCAGATTTTCACTGTTGAGTATAATCTTTGCTGTGGCTTTTGCATATTTGGCCTTCATTACGTTGTGGTACACCCCCTGTATGCCCACGTGGTTGAGTTTTTATCAAAATGAATGCTGACTTTTATCAAAAGCTTTCTCTGTGTCTCTGGAGATGATCATATGGTTTTTACTCTTCAGTTTGTTAATGTTGTTTATCCCATTGGTTAATTTCCAGATATGGAAGCATCCTTGGTATATCTTGGGATAAATTCCACTTGATTATGGTGTATGATCATTTTAATGTATATTTTGATTCTGTTTGTGAATTTTTTATGGAGGACTTTTCAACTATGTTCATCAGTGATACTAGCCTGTAGTTTTATTTTTTGTGTGTGATTATCTCTGTCTGGTTTTGGTATCATAGTGATGCCGGCCATGTAGAATGAGTTCAGAAGCATTCCTTCCTTTGCAATTTTTGCAATAGTTTGAGAAGGAAAGGTGTACACTCTTCTCTGAAAGTTTGGTAGAGTTCCTCTGTGATGCGATCTGGTCCTGGACTTTTCTTTGTTGTGAGTTTCTTTTTTAATTAGCTTGAGCTTGTTGCATATTTTCTACTTTCTGATTTGGTCTTGGGATACTGTACATTTCTTGAAAAATTTTCATTTCTTTTAGATTGTCCATTTTTGGCATGAAGTTCATATAATTATCTTGTAAGATCCTTTATGTTTCTGTGGTATCAGTTATAACTTCTTTAACTTCTGACTTTACTGATTTTAGGGTCCTCTTGCTTCTTGTTGAGTCTGGCTAATTTATCAATTTTGTTCATGTTTTCAAAAATCAGATTTTGATCTTTCTTACTGTTTTTTAATCTATATTTCATTTATTTCTGCTCTAATCTTCATGATTTCTTCCCTTCTACTAACTTTGGAGTTTGTGCATTCCTTTTTCTAGTCTCTTTAGCTACAGGGCTAGAGGATATGAGGGTTTTTTTTTGTTCGTTTCCTAAGATAAACTTGCATTTCTGTAAACTTCCCTCTTAGAACTTCTTTTTCTGCATCTCATAGATTGTGGATTGTTCTATTTTATATGGTGCCTTTCTTGACTTCAGATTGATGATCCTTTTCTGGTGAGGAAAGTCTATGGATGCATCATTACTGGAGCAATTCTAACTTTTTTCATGGAGTAGGCAGATGTATAATACTTGAAAACAAACAAACAGAAAACACCAGGAGAAAGGATGGACAAGTGTGTGTTCTCTTTTATGTCATCTAACTGAGAACTCAATTTTGGCTGAATCCCTTTGAGCCAGCTGAGTGGGATGGTGGTGCACGTCACCACCCTTCTTTAGAGATGTTTATGTGTAGATTAGAAGGCAGAAGTCACTTATGTGTTGAACAGCTGTATTTTATTTGCTAAAGCTTCCTGGGAAATTCTGTGCTACACTAGCGCCCTCTTTTCCAGGTTGCTCTGTGGAGGTACAGGGAAAACCAGGGGCCTTCACAGTCCATGTGCCAGGCTTGAGACCAGCCTTTGGGGCCTGGTGGTTTCTCAGTGACTGTGAGACAGTGGGCCTGAGAATTGTGAGTTGGTAGAAGTGGGATGGCTGGTCAACCTCGGTTACCTGGAGCCCAAATTTTAGGGTCAGAAGGGCACGTGCCACCCCCAGACAGCACCATGGGGGTATTGGCTTGGAGATGCTTCTGCTGGCCACAGGGAGCTGACAAGTCACCTCAGGTTAGCGTCCAGTATCCTCACTAGTCTGTCAGAAGGATAATGGTAACAGCCAATAGTGTGCCTGTGGGGTGTGTGCACAAGTGCATGTGTGAGTCTGTACATGTATTTGTTTGCATATGTATGTGAGTGTGTATGTGTGATATGCGTGACTCTGTGTGTATTTGGAGCTAACATACCTATCTTGAAGTCAATTTTTGACTGTTAATAAATGTCTGCTATAAAGGAAATGCACCTTAAATAGAATATTCCTGGGAGTTCCTTGGTGGTCCAGTGGCTATGGTTCTACACTCCAAGCTCCCCAGGTTAGATTCTTGGTCAGGGAATTAGATCCAGCATGGCACAGCTAAGGAGCCCAGGGGCCGCCACTAAGACATGGCCCAGCTAAACAAAAAAGTGCAGTGTTACCTATTTGCAGCCATAAAAGCCCAGGGTTCTTTTGAAAAACCCAGATTATTATCCCAATGGTAACACTTAAGTAAAAAAGTGGGCCTTGGAGTGCCTTATGGCAGTGACTTCATGTAACAGGATCTCCATGAAGCCCATTTGGCTGTTTCTGACGTAAGACACCCATGTGTCCTGTGGAAACCATGCTGAGCTTTATTTCTATCTGCTTGGACTTATAATCTCCCAGAAGTATCCACTCAGGAATGCAGGACACATGATGGAGAGAAACATGCTCCATTTCTGGGAGGGGACCTCATCTGTCCTCCAAGGACACGGAGTGGAGCCCAGTGTTCACTGCTCCCCATCACATGACTTAGCCAGCTCATACATTTTTACTTCTCATCTTGGTTTCTCTCAAACCTCAAGTAGATGTAGTTTGTTCCCTACCTCCCCCCCACCCCCCCACTGCCCCCCAACCCCCATGCTGCCCCCATGAAGCATGAATGTTCTAGCTTTGTTGAGATTTAATTAAAGCGCTTTACATGCCTAGATAAATACTGGATCAATAGTTTCACAATTGAGAGCTTTAAGTGTGCAATATTGTCCTATTAAAAAAAAGAAAAGAAGTGCATATCTTAGTTTTAAAATACTAAAAAAAATGCTAATCATTGTCTGAGCTTTCAGTGACTGGCAGTCTTCTGCAGTAGTAACATGAATGACCACAAATCACCATGAGAAATAATAATGAAAAAAAATTTGAAACATTGCAATAATTTAAAAAATGTGGCAGAGTGAACAGTGTTGAGGAGACTGGTACCTATAGGCTTGCTCAATGCAGAATTGCCACACACCTTCAACTTGGGGGGCAGGGGGCTGGGAAAGCAGTATCAGCAAAGTGTAGTAAAATGAGGAATGCATATAGTTTAATATTTAGGTTTTGTAAATATTATCTTATCTCTGAACTTGCCTTTTCAAGTTGAAGATTCTTCTCCTTTGATGGCTTTCCTCGTGCTAGCATAGCATGAATTATTTCATGCATAGCACAAATTATTTCATGCACTAAACTAGAGGCTCATAAACTTGTTTGGCAAGGGGCCAGATAAACTTTCTAGCTGGCAGGCAGGTGTCTTTGGCAGCTGCTCAGCTCTCGGTTTGGAGCCCCACACACAGCCGTGACTGCTTTCCCCTCAAGGTCTATATTCATGAGCACTGAAATTTGAATTTCAGATCG
Organism: Antilocapra americana; assembly: GCA_007570785.1. NCBI lineage: Eukaryota > Metazoa > Chordata > Mammalia > Artiodactyla > Antilocapridae > Antilocapra > Antilocapra americana. The sequence goes on from ML662466.1 coordinate 452,023, forward strand.
TTTAAGGTATTGGTTGAATTCTGCCCTCTCCCCCAACTAGAACATCTAAAAGCCATCCTTAGCTTTGTGGGCTGCAGTTTGCTCTGCAGGATACTTCTGCACTCTGCAGACTTCTGCCCAGCCTGCGGGTGTTGCCTCCAGAAATGTACTGCAGCCCTGAAGATTTTCTGTTTGGGAAAAGGCATCCAATAGGTAGGACTCTGACCCTTTCAGCCTATCTCGGAAAAGCTGCTCTTTGAAATGTGAAAAGTTAGATGCGGTGCCATCACCTTCCCTGGGCTTCGCCCTGGTGACTCAGGTGATGAAGAATCCACCTGTGAATGCAGGAGATGCAGGTTCTATCCCTGTGTTGGGATGATCTCATGAGAAGGAAATGGCAACCCATTCTGGTATTCTTGCCTGGAGAATCCCATGGGCAGAGGAGCCTGACGGGCTACAGTCCATGGGGCTTGCAAAGAGTGGGACATGGTTGCGCACACCCATATCCAGCTTCTCATCCAGGGATCTCCATGGGGCAAGCATCGTTAGTGCTGGTGAAGTATGCTCGGGGGCAGCTGCGCCCACGTGCACCATCTCCTCTTGCCCTTCCCTGCAACCCGGCCCTAAAACCCCCCTTTTGTTGCCTGTGGTTTTTTTCTCCTTTCCTAGCTCCTTCTCCCAGGACCTGTCCAGCGGCACATGGGAGCCAGCGAACCTGCAGTGCATCTCCGACCACTTCAGCTCACTGGGGAGCGTCGACAGCTTGGACCCGTCTGCCCAGCCTGATCATTGGGGTGCCTCTCGGCGGCTAAGTCCAACAGCAGCATCGACTGCATGGGTGGCGCCAGCACTCGGGACTTGGCTTACGGCTCATTCTCCACCCGCTCCAGCACCTCAGACCACACCCTGCCCAAGGTGGACGCGTCCTCACCCAAGATCAACCTCTACAAGTTGGGCCTGTGGGAGGCCTCCGCTGTAGCCAACAGCTGGCTGAGCCTGATGGCCAGCGACGCTCAGAGCTCCCAGGAACCCCTGGGGTGCCTCCCAACCCGGGTCCCAAGGACAGCCCCGAGCCTAAGCTAGCTGCTTGTGGGCGGTCCAGCTCCGGGCCTGTCTGGTATGTTCCCAATAAGAGACAAGCCCCTCCGTCCTCTCCCCTGCTGCCTTCTCTGCTCGCCACAACAGCTTCGCTGCCACCAGGAGCTACGAGCAGACCCAGGACCCTGTGTTCTCAGCAGATGTGGCTCCTGTGCTGTCCTTGCCAAGCCTGAGCCACACACAGCCCCACGCAGGTAACTCGAGGAGACCAGAGCCAACTGATCAACCATCGAGGCCAGTGCACAGGGATGAGAGTCGGAGAGCCGTGAGGTCCTTGGGCTGCATGCCCAGGGCGCACCTGGACTGCTGGAGGCCAGCTAGTGACAGCGGGGCCCAGGCCCTCCTGGTGGCCCCCGGCCAGATTCAGGCTTCTCTCTCCAGCACCGACGTGCACAGCCCACGACCCTTGCTCGCAGGCCAACACCCACACCCCTCGAGAGACAAGGGCCCCTTCTTCCGTGAGGGTCCTAGGGCCACCATGTGGCTTGGGGAGCCCTCCCCGCTGACCACCTCTCAGAGGACAGCTCTGCTGGTGTTGTCATTGGAGGGCCACTCTGGCCACTAGAAGGGCGACTGTGGTGCACAGAGCCGCTACTACTGTGTGATGTCCAGATCCATCTCCCCAGCCCCGCTGCTACCCTTACCAGCTGGAGGGCACCCTGGGCGCACGGCAGAGAGGCAGGGAGGAGTCGGTGGACAGGGCACACGAGGATCCACCGGGGGCTGGCCTCCTGCACAAAGGCGGCAGGAAGATGGTGGCGGGCAGCTTGGACGCTGGGGGCAGCAAAATCTGCCCCGTGGAGACTTCCATGCTGCACTTGCTGAGCCTGGAAGGGGCGCGCCAGCCTGAGAGCAGCCACGAGGACATTCCACGGTGCTGCCTGAAGCTCCAGCAGGCAAGCCCCTCCAGAGGAGCGACCGCTTCGCCACCACCCTGAGGAATGAGATCCAGCAGTGGAGAGCCAGGCTGCAGAAGAGCTGGAGCATGGCCACTGGCTACTGTGGCCAGCGCCGCGGAGGAGGAGGAAGAAGAGGAGGAAGACGACGTGGAGACAGAGGTGCACGGCCCCCAGGCACAGCCAGTGGGTGCCCCGGAGACCACCTTCATTGGTGGCACCTATAAGGACTACCTGAAGGAGGCACAGGCCCATTTCCTGAGGGCTACGTCGTTCCGGTGCCACGACCTGGAGCCCAGCCCAGAGGACCCTGAGCCGGCCTGCAGCATCTGGGGGGCTGCCCTGGGCACTGGGCCACCCTCGCAGGCCGCTGGCAGCAGCAGCTCTTGTGTCGGTAGACGGAGGTGCTTCACTGCCGAACAGAAACTGAAGTCCTACTTGGAGCCCGAGAAGATGAATGTGGTGGGACTGATGGGGGACCAGTGCCCTGCAGCCCCTGATGAGACGGTACGCACCTTTGGCGACAGGTGGAATTTTTTTGGGGAAACCTGCAAGCCCGTGAGTCCCCAGCCCAGGCCAAGGCTGGTGCCCTGTGGCTTTCCCAGGGAGAAGTTGGAAATGCTGTGGACAGCGGGTCCTGGAAAAGACAGAAAGGTGAGGAGACCCATCCCGCCACAGAGGCTTGGCACCTTTGCAGAGTATCAAGCCTCTTGGAAGGAATAGAGGAAGTGCCAGGTAGGGAGGGGTGCCTGGAGGTACCACTCTGCCAACAACATCCTTGACATGGGTGTGGACCAGGAGAGGCCACAGTATGTCCAAGAAAGGTGTCGGTCATTGCCCTCCACTGACCTCTACAAGCAGGTTAGCATACTGCAGACCAGGCACAGCACCCTCCCCACCCCATCTTAAGGTGCAAATGGGGCACCCCCAGAATAGCATGGACTGGTGTCATGGTGACTTGTGTCCTGTGTCCAAGCAATTCTGTGCACCAGGTTCAGCGAGTGTATCAGCTCCTGTTAGTGGTACCTGGGAGCCAGGTCCACACATTCCTGACAATTGCAGGTGCCCTGGTTTCCCCCACATCTTGAGTTCCCAGCCTCATCTCTAGGTCATCCCCACTTGATGAACTTGCCCTTGATACAAAAGGAAGAAATTGGGGGAAAGAATAGAAAACTTAAGTTTTTGAACTAATTAGTTTCTGAAATGAAAAGGGGTGTCTTATGTCCACTCTTCAGACAACACTTGTTAGACACTTTCAAATATAGGTGTCACTTCATACTTTCACTGTTCTTGTTTGGCTTCTATTTTATTTTATGGGGTCAGATATTTTTAAAGATTGCTCTGGGGCAAGTGTAACCGAAAGTGCAATGCTTTAAACTGTTGCACTTTTCTTAGGTGTGTTGATGGTGAAAGCTGACATTAAGCTTTCTAAAGAAACCTCCGTGTTTGTATTCATACTTCACGGTTCATAGTCAGTCTCCCCTCTCTCTGCCTTTTCCATTTCTTACATCTGCAGGGGTGTATTTCAAAGGAAAGATTTCCTGCGGCATCCGATGGAGGCTCTTGTAAACCATAGAACCAGTGGTCTCTTTGTTACACACTTAGGGATGTGTGCTTGTGTGAAGAGAGGTGCTGGTTTCTGTGTGGCTCCCCAGTACAGAAAGGCCTGTGGACAGCTACAGCATGGGTGTCCCCCTAGATGGTGCCCTGTGTCACATTACCTTCGAGAGTTCCACATTCTCAAGGTCGAGAGAACAGGCTGCCAGGCTCCATGTCCCAGGGCTTGAGCTTTGACTGTGCTGAGCCGTGTGACCAGCAGCGTTTTGATTTGACTGGGTGGGGTTTGGGAACCACTCCATCGCACAGTCTTCCAGCCCTCATGTAGGAGTCTTGCTTCCTGCCAGGGAGCCCAAGGGGTCCTCGATCTCAATGAGTCACTTTGACAAAGGCTGGACTGACGGTCTACAGGCCAGCTGACCGCAGGCCACGTCACCAGGTTCGTGGGTCAGGAAGTTCCCCTGGAGAAGAGATAGGAACAGGGCACCGCCCCAGTGAGGGGGTTTGTGATCGCAGAGGTCTCAGGGGGAGGCTGCTTGATGAATGGGTGTCCCGTCATGCTGCCATTGGCAGGATGCCTTCTGGTACCTCGACAGCAAGCAAGGGATCCTGGGGAGCACATGGAGCTTTCTTCAGCAGCATGGGCCAAGGATGGAGGCCCCACCCCAAGGTAGGAGATTCTTGCACTTAGCGTCACTGAGGAGGCATCTTGTGGGGTGTGTGGGCTGCTTTGCAATCAGTGAGGGCTCTGTTAACATGAAGTGTGTGGTTTCGGCCTGACCTGAAGTGGCTGGTCACCAGTTGGGGTTGCCCGAGGCCCCTCACCACTGCCGGTGGTGCCACTCCCATGGCAGCTTTTTGGTTCTTCATACAGCTGCTGTGTTTTGCACTCAGTCGAGTTCTTCCCAATGATGGAGAAACGCAGTGTGATGGGCTTGAATGGAATGCTTTATGCCAGACAGACTACAGAAGGGACCCTTTAATGACTAGGGTGCAGCTGGGTTGCTGGCTGGGGAGTCCAAGTGACCTAGAAGGATTGTTAATGACAGGATGGGATTCGATCATCTTTAATGAGTTCATTTTGAGCTTTAAAATTTGAAATCGAGTCAGTCACCTCCCACGGAGTAGGTCAGAGCATGAAAAAATGGGCTGTCTTCAGTGTTAGCATGACTATATGCCAGCATTCTAAACTGTGTCTGGAGTAGCTGTCTTCTTGCAGTGAGGGTGGAATTTAGGTGAAATAGACACTGCTGTGTGGACCCTCATCCCTGAGGATCACAGGAGAGGGCATTGCAGGTCACTGCAGGAGCTTGGCTTTAACCTTATTTTCAAAATGGCTGATAAAAGGGCCTTCCCTGGTGGCCTGGTGGGTAGGAAACCAAGCTTGCAGATGGACCTGGGTTCCATCTCTGGCCAGAGAACTGCAACCTGTGTGCCGCAGTGAAGACCTAACTATAATAAATAAATAGTAAAAAAAAAAAAACACTAATGGAGAAATGGAAGCCGATTTATACACAGTAGGGTCACTGAGTGCATATATTCTGTACCTTGAGGGTCACTCAGGGTTGATGCATTCAAACATCAACCTCAAAATTGAAGATTATGTCACTGAAATGATCGAGTTGAGAGTTGGCTCTTGCCAGCCTGTATGCCAGGATCTTATTTCCTTTGGCTTTAAAACTGGGAGCTGGCAGGGTTGCACAAGGGTATGGTGGCTTGGAGGGGGCAGGAATGCTGATCTGTGTGTACTGGTGTGGGACACACCTGCAGAAGTGAGCCTCATGGTTGGGGCTTTGTGAGACTTGCTTTGGTCTGTTCCATATTTACCTCCCCATGGGGCCACAGCCTTATGCTTTATGAAGTCAGCAAGTCACTTCTCCAGCCAATGGTGGCTTTGGTTAGCCTCGATGTCATAAAGCCCCATCTTGACACATCAATGGGAGGATGGAAAAAAAATTCAGATGGTTTGTTTGGATAAAAGAGGCATTTTAAATGCTCCTTATGAGCCCGAGAGTCTCACGTGCCACCTTGATTTAACTTTGTACTTATTTTCTTCTGTAAACTGTGCTCATTCTAATATTTCCTACGTCATCTTTACCCATGAAGTAGGAATAAGTGCTAACCCATCTGAATCTCTAAAGAGTGAAAACTTTTAGGGAGCACTACGACTTTGTGAGAATTGTCAGTTGATAGGTAAGAGAGTTCTTTGCCAGTTTCCATTTCCAGAAACCTATGTAAGAAAAGGTGGATTCCTTTGGAAGTGACAGATTCTTTTCAAGAGAAGTACATATATTGGTTTGTTAAAGCTGCCATAAAAAAGTGTCCCATCCTAGGGAGCATCACATATGTTTTCCAATCCTCAGAGTATCAAGTCAGTATCTAAAGGGTCAGCTGATTTGTTTTCATCTGAGACCTCTTTTGGGTTTTCACTCCATTATCTGGCTGTTGTCTCTGACTGATCTCCTTTTCTTATAAAGTGCCAGTCGTATTAACCCAACTACCTATCTTGCGGTCCTATTTCCAAATAGGGTTGGAAAGAAATTATAAATTATTCACAGTTTGACTAAATATAAAGTACAGAGAGGTAGAGCTGCAACACACAAATTTTGAGAGAACACAATTTATTGCAAAATGTTGACTTTCTTCTTTCCACTTGGTACTGTGGTATATGCATCTGTTTCCCAGGTTCACCCCAGGAATCAGGTCTCCCCAACCCAGAAAACAGTTGGTTAAGAAAAATGGATTGTCCAGGTGTAATATAGATGAAAGCAAAATTAAAAATTTCTTACCAACCTAGAAATCCTCACCACAAAGACATAAGCGAAGGAAAATATTTCTGTTTTTGAATGAATATTAAACTATAATGTGATGCTCATGATACGGAAACTATTAAAAATTGTAAAGACAAAAGGTATACTGTATTGTGTATCTGAGCAAATCAATTCATTACAGAAATTTTAAAATAATAAGTAGTCTTTAAATAAGACCTTAGGACAACATTTTTCAGTATTTCTTAACTTCACCTGGTAATTGAGGTAACACTCAGTATTTTCTAATTTGCTTTATACAGAAGAAGGATACACATCCTCATAGTTTCATGAAAGAACGTGGTTTTGGAATGAAGCATTCTGTCAGATAGTCTGCTACGCTCCAAAGACTTGAGAGATAAGGTGTTACTGTTCCCAAATACCCATTTGCCCAACATAATTAGGCTAAGCTATGTCAGAAGATCCGAGTTTAAAACAAAGGGATTTTTATTGCAGGGCATGCATGGAATTGGGTGGTTTATACCTTTAAAAAAAAAGGCTAACTTCCCCAAAGCTTTCAGCAAAGCCCACTTATAGGAAAGTTGAGGGAAGGGTGTGATTAGCTGTTGCAAACTTCTTCCTGTTGATTCTCTGTTCTTAAGGAAAGGTCAGGGTCAGGTAACAGTGTTCCTGTAAACCTCCACAGAGACAAATATTATTCCCTATCTTGAGAGGAAATTCTCCAAATTTTATTTTACCCTTCCAAGGTCACAGTTGGAGGATGATGTCCCTGTGCAGGCTGGCTATCCTGTCTTGGAATATTCATCCACCAGCCAATCTTGGTCCTCTCAACAGTGCCCAGTCCCAGCTTAGGAGGAAACTCTCAGTTCTCTGTGCCCTCCTCTTACTAAGATGCCCATATCGTACCCAGCCATCTTCGATGAGGGAAACAGATGCCCCATATGCCACTGGCCTTCAATCTCCTCAGTCCAGCCAAAGGGGGCACTGGGTCCCGCAGAGAGTGACCCATGCAAATTGTCATAACCATTAGTCATGAATGTGGGCATAGGACACATTGACTAATGCTTTGAAACCTGGGCTGTGTCAGTGAGTGGCTCAAGCAAGGACTCTGAGCTTCTGCAAGACACAACCTGTCCCGAAACTCTGATGCTCACTACCCAACCCAAGGCCAGAGAACCTGGAGGGTTGCAATACATTTTTCACTACAGTCTGCTGAGAGGCTGATTGGTGGTGAAGTTAGACTTCAAACTTCACTTATGCTCTTGTTCTAAGGGCTGCCATTCCATGTTCATCCTGCTTCTATTGCAGTCTTCTTTGCTGAGATTATTTAATCTATGACCCATAGTTGGTAACCTGGACCAACATGGTCCATTTCCATTAGCTCATAAACCACATTCCACTCTCTGTTTCTATAACTCAGGTATTTTAACAATGTCATGCAATTATAAAATATTTGTCTTCTGGCAACCAAAGTATTTTACCTAGCTTAATGTCCTCAAGGACATATATATTGCAAACAGGGGAAACACTTATTTATTCATTGTTCTACGTGTAGTTGACTTGTCATATTTTTAAAGAATTTTTTATTGAACTATAGTCACTTTATGATTTCGTTTGCTGTAAGTCAAACTGAATCAATTCCATCTGTACATATATCACTTCATTTTTTTTATTTCTTTCCCATTTAGGACACCATAGATTCCTGAGTAAGTCCTTTGTTCTTTTATGTTTTCTTTCAAAATGTATTTTTAAAAAATTTAATATGAAGATAAATGCTATACGATATTCTGATGATTTCTGCCATATATCAACATTTACTTGTCATAGGTATCGATGTGTCCCATCTATCATCAAGCCCCTCCCACATTTCTCCCTACACTATTCTTCTGGTTGTTCCAGAGCACTTACTTTGGATGCCCTACTTCATGCATATGAAAATCTGAATGACGGATTTGCTTCATGAAATATGTAATTTTCTATATTTCACTTCAGAAAATATGAGTGAAGATTTTTCTATATGAAATTAGAAGTCTGTGTTTCATGTTTGAAAATCTACTTGTATATTTCTTTCATCATATATTTAATCTTGTATGTTTCACATATGGATACATGCACACACATTTTCCTTCCTGAATATGGAATTCTAGATATTTCACATATAAAAACTGAGCCTACATTTTCCTGCATGCATTGTGAAATTGTATACATCCTATATGAACATCTCAATCAAGTTTTACTCATATGAAGAATGTAATTAAGATATGGGGAAGCAATATGGCTTTGGAATTATCTCTATTAGAAAATGAGATTCTGGCCACCACTATTTCTTCATAAAATATGGAATTCTTTGTATTTCTTATTCATATCAAGACAGCAATTTTCCCCCATGAAATACTGATTTTTGGTATTTCTCATGTATATCTAGACAACGATTATCCCCTATGAAATTCTCTATATGTCCTATATCAAAATCTAGGCACTAATCGACCTACATGGAAGTTGGAATTCTCTATATTTCAATTCTGAAGATTGGAATGGAGGTTTCCCTATTTTTCCTATGAAATAAGGACATCTCTGTATTTATATGAGCCACGAGTGCTTCAGCTACTGAGACACCTGCATTCCCTGTTTGTATTTGTGTCCATATGCCTGGAGCTGACAGATGTTGGGCCCGGTGTTCCAGGATGGGTTGATTAGGATGTGCTATGTGGGGACCAGGCAGGGAGCTAGGGGATGTGGTGTACTCCTTTTTCAGAGATTGGCTGCATTCCCAACACTGCTCTAGCCTAAGACACAAGTTTTTGGATGGAGTCTGCAGCAGCTGACTGGAAGTGAGGTTAGTGTGTGCTTCACCCCACACCCACACCCTGCCCAGGTCTTGTAGTTTGGATCCAAAGTGAGCACCTCTGTACCTGAGGTACCCAGGCAACATGTCTCACCTGTGTGGACTCCACACAGAGTCACCCACTTCCTCAGAGGCAATTTCAGCTTTGAGGAGGGTTGAAGAAGCAGGTTCAGTTTCCTTGATTTAGCTGTTACTGGCCCTACTGTGTCACTCACCGTTCAGGCTCTTCTGCACCATTGCAAAAGCAAAAGGTTTCCAAGGACTCACCCACAACTTTGTCTTTAGCCGAGTTTGCCAGCTCGGTCACTGATGCCAGAGTGCCCATTTTCCAAGGGGCATGTTCATGTGAGGAAAGGCCTTTAGGTTCCATGTGATTGGTCCATGATAGGGTCTGGAGTTCAGGGTGTGGAAGTCAGTCCCCTCTCACCAACATATTACACATCTATGATGTCACAAGGCTCTGGGAACAAGCACGTCTCACATTCCCTGCTCATAGGCTGTACACAAGAGACCAATTAGAGGGGAATAGCTGAGGCTGTGGCAACCTGCTATGCTTTGGTGTCCAGCTCCTTTGCAGTTCTGGGCCAATGCCAGGGCCACATGGACAATGAGACCAGAGGAAGGTGGTAGCATCCCAGGACTAACATGAATCTGCTTAATTGTGAGTCCAGGTCTGCAAGGCTCAGGGGTTCTGGGCCTAGTGGCATGGTAGAGCCATCTGGAAATGTTCACGGACAAGGTGGCCCACGAGGAAAAAAGGCCACATTTTTCAGGATGCAGGGAGGTGGTGGAGGAAAGTGAGGCCAGGGAGGAAGGAGAGGTGTTGGAATTGGGCAAGAGTTCCAGCTGCTGGTGGAAGACACTTTTGAGGAGGTTGAAGCAGTGGTGGAGGAGGAGCAGGAGAAAGTGTCCTTGCAAGAGCTGGAGGACAAGCCAGAGGATGGTCAGGAACATCCAAGGACAGGAGCCTCCACTGACCAGACCCCAGTGGAGGCACTGGAGGCATTGGAAATCCTGCATGTGAAGCTGAGGACTGTGAATGATAAAGACCCCAAAGCCTAACCAGCTCCAGAGGAAGGACCATCAGAGAAGAAAGCATGCCTTGAATCAGAGAAGTGCCATCATCCAGGGCATCCCTGGCTTCTGGGCCAAAGCCATATCCTTACTGCCAATTATTAGGGGTCAGCTGCTCAGGAGGAGAAGGAACAGAAGCCGGAGGAGGGGTGAGGGTGAGGGCACCAGCCAGGCCAGGGGGGTGGGGCAAGGGAATTGGGCACTATGGGAATTGTGACTTCCAAAGACACAATGTCAGCAGAGCCTTGGAATCTCTAAATCTGTATGTGTCTGAGCAAATGGGTATGGGAGGCTCCTTTTGCCTCGCATCTGAATAGTAGCCAGACAATTTGGCGGGGAAGGTATATGAGCAGAGACAGTGTGCCAGAGTAGCATTTCCAGAGAGTTCTTTTTTTTAATTATTTTAAATTTTTTTTTTTATTATTGTTTTTGCCATACATTGTCATGATATCACCATGGATTTACATATGCTTTCCCTCCGGATCCCCCCTCCCTCCTCCCTCCCCCCTGGGAAATCTCGCTGCACCAGTCCGGAGCATCAATCCAGGGCTGGCGATTGATTAGACACATGATAATTAACATGCTTCAATGCCCTTCTCCCATATCATACCACCCTTACCCTCATCCACAAAGTCCATGAGTCTATTCTATACATCTGCGTTCCTTTTGTTGTCTCCCATGTTGGGTTCTCGTTACTGTCTTTCTAAATTCCATATATATGTGTTAATATACTGTATTGTTGTTTTTGCTTCTGGCTTACTTCACTCTGGATAATGGGCTCCAGTTTCGTCCATCTGAGTAGAATTGCTTCAAATGAATTATTTTTTAATGCTGAGTAATATTCCATTGTGTATATGTACCACAGCTTTCTTATCCATTCGTCAGTTGATGGGCATCTAGGTTGTTTCCATGTCTTAGCTATTGTAAACAATGCAGCGATGAACATTGGGGTACATGTGGCTCTTTCAATTCTGGTTTCCTCGGTGTATATGCCCAGCAGTGGGATTGCCGGGTCATATGGCAGGTCTATTTGCAGCTTTTTAAGGAACCTCCACACTGTTTTCCATAGTGGCTGTACTAGTTTGCATTCCCACCAACAGTGTAAGAGGGTTCCCTTTTCTCCACATCCTCTCCAGCATTTATTGCTTGTAGACTTTTGGATGGCAGCCATTCTGACTGGTGTAAAGTGGTACCTCATTGT
>ML662466.1:471686-489407 GCA_007570785.1 Antilocapra americana
ATATATATATATATATAAAAGTTTTAAAAATTTAAAAGATGTTTCTAGTACAGTTATAATGAAGGCTTTCTCTGGTGCTGGTGCATTCGGTGAAGGGAAGGGTCTGTAGATTTTCAGATGATTCCCTGGTCTGGCTTCTCCTCTTCACAGACTATAGACTCCTTTCTATGCAGTTACCGCCACCTGCAGGGCTTTAATTTGCTTCTCCTGTCTGTTTCAAAGCTGTTAGTTCTGCTAGCGTCTTCTGTCTGCTGGTCTTTTAAGTGTCTATTCAGTGCTTTGGAGTTTGCCCTGCTCCTGGTGAGAGGGCTTCCCCTGCCCCCTCTGCTCAGGCTCTCTGTTGTCCGCCCAGCACAGTTGGGGAGTGGGGCTTCTCCCCTCCCCCGGCCCAGCCACTCGGTTTTCTCAGCGTGCAGCTAAGCAGGCCTTCTTGGTTAGGCTTGTCCTTCTCACAGTCTACAGTCTGCTTTCTATGCAGTCTGTTCTACTGGTAGGGATTTAATTTTGGAGTTTGCCCTGCTCCTGGTGAGAGGGCTTCCCCCGCCCCTTCTGCTCAGGCTCTCTGTCGTCTGCCCAGCACAGTTGGGGAGTGGGGCTTCTCCTCTCCCCCGGCCCGGCCGCTCTGTTTTCTCCGCGTGGAGCTGAGCGCTCCTTCTAAGGTGTATACAGCACTGATCTGTCCAGAATCCCCAGAAGTCTTGGTTAGCCTCCCCGGGGCTGGGTTATGCCCACTGCTCTCAGGCAGGGGCTGGGCCGGTCCGCAGCCAGCAGGTGCCCAGCCTCTCTGTTGACTCCTCACCGCCCTTTGTTTTGTGCACGGACCTGGGGCGGAGGGGGAGCTTTTCCTGGAAAGTTAGGTCCCTCAGGCTGCTCCATTCCCTGAGCCCGCTGCCCGCCCCTCCCTGAGCAGGAGCAGTCCGCTTCGGCTGTGCTGCAGCGCTCGGCTGTTCCTTGTAGCCAGAGACGAACCTTGCAGGGCTTAGCTATTAATCTGCTTCTGCTCTCAGCTATATTGCTCTCCAAGATCCACCGCAGATCTGCTAGAGAGAATGCTCCCTCGTATTCAGAAACCTTTCTCCTCTTTTTTTTTTTTCCTCTTTATTCCAGACTCCCCTTCCGGGACAGGACCCATCCCCAGCTCTTTGTCTCTCCATCTACTTTTTTTTTCTTTTCTTTCTTTTGTCCTACCTCCTCACATCGGCAATGGGTCGCCTCTCCAGATGCCCGATGTCCTCTGTCAGCATTCAGTTCCTGTTTTTTGGAGTTTGCTCGGCCTTTAAAAGTTCTTTTGGTATATTTATTGGGGAGAGAGTGTTCTCCCCGTCCTATTCCTCCGCCATCTTAGTTTCCTCTCTCCAGAGAGTTCTTATGGAAATTGTGGGTTATCCAGGAAAGTAGCAGAGACACTGGCAGTCCCACAACCCATCCCAGTCAGCCTGAACCCAATGTGGTTGTGCCTACTACTGCAGTGTAAAACCCGGAGGTTGTCCACATGAATGTGGAGCTGAAAAGGGCTGCTGTCCTCATAGGAAATTGGTACCAGACATCTGCAGACACATCCATGCCACATCTTGTGGAGACACAAAGCAGGTTAGAGACACAGAACTCTCTTGCTAAACACACACACACACACATTAGCCCTTGGAAAAGCTGTATCACTGAGACTGCAGATCCTGACGTTTTAAACAATTGGCATGCTGATACCCAAGACACACAGGCCAGGCATAGGTCAGCAGCGGTCAGAAACAGACCCTCCCTTGGTGGATGCAGAGAGGGGACCCTGAGTGCTACAGGGGACCTGGAGCCTTTAGCATGTCTGACTGGATTATGGGTACTGACTGCTGTTGCTGCTGCTGCTAAGTCACTTCAGTTGTGTCCGACTGTGCAACAGCATAGACAGCAGCCCACCAGACCCCTCCGTCCCTGGGATTCTGTAGGCATGAATACTGGAGTGGGTTGCCATTTCCTTCTACAGTGCATGAAGATTAAATGTGAAAGTGAAGTCACTCAGTCGTGCCCGACTCTTAGGAACCCAATGGACTGCAGTCTACCAGGCTCCTCCATCCATAGGATTTTCCAAGCAAGAGTACTGAAGTGGGTGCCATTACCTTCTCCTGGGTACTGACTACTGTCATGAAGTTCCTGATCTTATGGGTGATGCCCTTGCTGTTCTGACTAGCACAAGTTGGTACTTGGTGCTTCCTTGCAGCAGTCCTAATCAGAATCACCATTAACACCAGGGATGAGATGGTTAGATGGCATCAATGACTCAATGAACATATGTTGTCTGCTACACAGATCTTCTCCAAAAAGCAGAATGAATTTGGGGGTGAGGTTGGAATACCTAAGTGCTCCTGCTTCTTGTAGCTAGGAGTGTTAGTTGCCAGAAATAAGCTAGTTTTTAGAAGGTTGAGATGGATCTTAGGGTCTCCTTAGAAATAGCAACTCCTTGTAATGGTGCCCTGATACACACAGCCATGGGCTCTGTTGGGCCTTCAAAGAGTACGTGTTGGCGGAATTGACTAGGTACTATACTAGTAGAAAATTGAAGTCAGATAAGACTGGACTACTCTTTATACTAGTTTTTGTCATGCAGGCCTGTCACCTCTAGCATTTAGAGGCTCCTTGACCTAAAGCAGTTTTGAACCACTCAGGTGACAGTCATGATGAGTGAGCAAGAAGAAGACATGCTTAGCTACATGAAACACTTGAAGGTCATGCTGTGGACACCATAATATAAAAGGGAGGTGATTACAAAGGGGAGGGAACATGGTTTGTCACTACAGAGAGGAAAGGACAGCTCTTCTGTAAGGAGAGCTTACTACCCCTACATTTTGTCCTGGCAAGCGGAGGAACCAAGGTATCCACCGAGTGCTGCAAGATCATATTGTTCTTTTGGAACAACTGGCAATTATAGAATGAAATGACTGTCAAGGAGTACAACATTAGCATTACTGGTAAGAGGCAGCTCCCTGGTCTTCAGGGGTAGGGGCAGAAAGGCATGGGTTGAACTTGGCAGGTGACTTAGGCCCATCTCCTGTACTCCTTTTCGTGCAGGATACCAAGCAACTCTTTCCACTCAAATTCCGTGGTACCCAGAAGTTGAAAAATTGCTTATGAGCTGTGCAAGGCATCGGGATTTGTAGTCTAAGGAGGACAGGATTTCAATCTGTGGCCAGCTAGGATGCTTCATCAACATACACATCAGAAGGGGGCACAAAGAGTGACTTCTTTCTATGCTTTAGCAGGAGTTTATATAGATACTAGAAGGATGTGAATTAGAAAAGAAAATGTCTCAAAATTCAGAGATTGTCTCCAGGACCTTCATCCACAACATACATCTTGAGATAACATTGACGCAAGGTGGGTTGTCCTGGGCCGTAAAATGACTAACATGAATCTTGAAGAAAGTCAGCTTTCCAAGCAAATACATCATCTCATTAACATATCTTAAGAGAAAAGTTACATAAGTAAAACATTCTGGTTTATCAAGTAGGTTCTGAGCCTTAGGCCGAACTGACTTGAAGAAACAAAAGTTCAGTTCAGCTCAGTAACTCAGTTGTGTCTTACTCTGTGACGCCATGAACCACAGCACGCCAGGCCTTCCTGTCCATTAACAACTCCCCAAGTGTATGCAAACTCATGTCCATTGAGTCGGTGATGCCATCCAACCAACTCATCCTCTGTCATACCTTTCCCCTCTGGCTTTCAATCTTCCCATGCATCAAGGTCTGTTCAAATAAGTCAGCTCTTCACATCAGGTGACCAAAATATTGGAGTTTCAGTTTCCAAATCATGCCTTCAGATGAACACCCAGGAATAGAGGTCTCTGAAGCTTCTGGGCAAAGTGCTGCCATCAGTCACCCTACCCATGGTGCTCAAGTGGTCCTCCACCCAGGTGAGGGTTTGCAGGCATGCCCAGGCCTTGGACTCAGCTCCAGCTGCTGGAGTCAACCATAGGGAGCTGTGTCCTTATCCTTGTTGGGGAAATGAGATTGAGAACACACCTGCTGTAAAACAGAATTGTTTAGTCCCTAAGTTATGTTTGACTCATTGAGACTCCATGGACTGTAGTCCTCTAGACTCCTCTGTCCATGGGATTCTTCAGGCAAGAATAGTGGAGTGGGTTGCCATGCCCTCCTTCAGGGGGTCTTTCCCACCAAGAGAGCCTCCCAGAAAAATAGGAAAGGACACAGGTTTATTGTGGAATCAGCCTGAAACCAGAACAGGGATCTATGGACTAAGAGCATCACTGTCTGAAGTCAGAGAGGCTGGGGGAGCTGAGAGGGGAAGAGGGAGGCTGGGTTCCCCTCTTTGTGCAGCTGAGCTGACACCAGAGCTCCTTTCTGGTCCCAGAGAAGCAATAGCTTAGTTCCCATGTCCTCTGAAATGGATTTTTGTTTGCACCCCGGTACTCCCTGTAGAGAGACTTTCTTGGTGGCTCAGATGGTAAAGAATCACGCTGCAGTGCAGGGGACCCGGGTTTGATCCATGGGCTGGGGAGATCCACTGGAGGAGAAAACAGCACCCCACTGTAGTATTCTCAGTTGGAAAATCCCATGCACAGAGGAGCCTGGCAGGCTACAGTCTATGAGATCAAAGAGAGTCGAGACCACTGAAGCAACTGAGAACACATGCCTGCACTCACATCCCTCCCCTGTAGTGCTTCTCCTGGGTGGATTGAGGGTTTTAAGGGGTGGAGAGAAGACGGGGTGGGAGGCAGTCATGATGGAGGATGGAGAGGAGTCAATAGCAGAGGCCCTGTCTGTGGGTATGGGGCACCCAACTGACAGTGGTCCTGTCACTGGCACACACGTTAGCCAAGGGGTGGATGCAGGACAGGGCAGAGAACCCAGCTGAGCCCAGGTGCCTACAGGAACAGCAGCCCACTAGGATGGGGCAGATGGCCCCCGCCTTCCTGTACCCACACATGAGGGGCATTCACATTCCTGGTTTTGCTGCTCCTGGGCTGGTCATCCCAACAGGACACGAGGCTGTCAAGCTTAGCTTTTGTCTTGTGTAATTGCTTCTTCCTGGGAGGTTCCCAATTGCTGGAATCCTCCTCAGGGGATCTGATGGACAGAGAGCCAGGGCTGGAATGTAAGCAGTCCACAGTCCTGCTTGCATCAGGTGCCTGCGCCTGGCCTTAAGTTCTCAGACCCAGAGGAGGGAGCAAGCAGGAGGGGATCCACCAGAGCCCAGGAGTCCTGCAGGATTGGAGTGCCTCTGCTCTGAGGGTCCCTTGGTGCCAGAGTCCCACTGTTCTGTGGCCCTCCAGGGTGAGGTCCCTCCATCCTGAGGGGCTTTGGTGCCAAGGTCTCAAGTGATATGGCTGCCAAGGAGACGTGGGGTGTGTGCAGGGTTGGGGGCACGGGTGGAGGTCTTTCCGGGAGTGGTGAAGGTCAGTGGCTGCAGCAGCAGTTAATTTAATCCTTGTAGAGGTGCCTGGAAAGTGCCTGTGTGTAGCTGACAATACTCACACGAGTCTTTGCTTTTTCTTTTAATTTGGATTGGGGGGTGGGCTGTGACTTTCTTTCTTATTTTCTTATCCTTGTATTTTTTCTTTTATCCATTATGACTCTGTGTAGAGAACACATTAGCATTTTCTGCGACTAATTTACGTTAACATTAGTTTTTTCCCCTATTATTTGGATAGAGGGAATCTTGTATGTTTTTCTCTTCTATTCTTATATATTTTTTTCTTTTTTCATTATGACTTCTTGTATAAGACACAGTGCATTTTCTGCTACTAATTTATATGAAAGATAGGCATTTGCTCATCTCTGAATGTTTGATAAAATTCACCTGTGAAGGCATCTGGTGTTGGGCTTTTATCTTTTGGGATTTTTTTGGCTCACAGTTTTGATTTGTAGCTTGTAATTGTGTGGTTCATAATTTCTGTTTCTTCCTGGTTCAGACTTGGAAGATAGAGCTATTCTAAGCATCCATACACTTCTTCCAGGTTATCCATTTTATTGCCATTAAGTTGTTCATAATAGTCTCTTATATTCCTTTGCATTTCTGCTGTAACCTCTCCTTTTTCATTTCTAAGTTTGTTGACTTGATTCTTCTATTTTTCTTGATGAGTCTGGCTAAAGGTTTATCTTCTGGTTTGTTTATCTTCTCAAGGAACCAGCTTTTAGTTTTATTAATCTTTATTATTGTTTCTTTCATTTATTTTTCATTTGTTTCTGCTCAGATATTTATGATTACTTTCCATCTATTACTTTTTACTAATTTTGTTATTCATTTTTATCAGTTGTTATAGGAGTCAATTGAGGTCTAGTCGATGTTTTCCTTGGTTCTTGAATTAAGATTGTATTGCTATAAACTTCCCTCTTAGAACCTCTTTTCCTACATCACATAGGTTTTGAGTTGCTGTTTTCATTGCCATTTTTTCTAGAAAACTTTTTATTTCCTCAGTAACCTGTCAATTATTTAGAAATGTGTTGTTTAATCTCCATGTGTTTATGTTTCTTAAATTTTTTTCTTCTAATTGATATCTAGTCTCATAATGTTGTGCTCAAATAAGATGCTTGATACAATTTCAATTTTGTCAATTTTACTGAGGTTTGATTTGGGACCCAAGATGTGGTCTCTCCTGGAGAATGTTCCATGTGCATTTGAGAAGAAAGTGGATTCTTCTCAATTTGGATGGCATGTCCTGAAGATATCAATGAAATTCATCTCATCTCATGTATCATTTAAGACATATGTTTCTTTATTAATTTCCTGTTTTGATGATCTCTCCATTAGTGTGAGTGGGGTGTTAAAGTCTACTCTGATTGTTTCACTGTCAATTTCTCTTTTAATGTCTGTTAGTGTTTATCTTATGTATTGAGGTGCTCCTATGTTGGGGGCATAGATAGTTACAATTGCTATGTCTTTGTCTTGTACTGATCCCTTCCTCATTATGTAGTGTCCTTCCTTATCTCTTGTAATTTTCTCTAATTTAAGGTCTGATATGAGGGCTGCTATTCCATCTTTCCTTTGATTACCACTTGCATGGCATATATTTTCCATCATCTCACTTTCAGTCTATGTGTCTTTAGGTCTGAGGTGGGTTTCTTGTAAACAGTATGTACATGAGTCTTTTTCTTTTATTTATTTATTTATTTATTTATTTATATTTTCCTTTACATTACCATGTTGGTTTTGCCACGCATCGACATGAATCCGCCATGGGTATACATGTGTTCCCCTTCCAGAACTCCCGTCCCACCCCCTACCCCACCCCCCACCCCCGATTCCCTCCCTCTGGGTCATAGTCTTTTTATTTTAAATTAATTTATTTATATTAATTGGAGGCTGCTTAGTTTGCAATATTGTGGTGGTTGTTGCCATACACTGAGTTGAATCAGGGGTGTACATATCTTCCCCATCCTGAAACCGATTCCACCTGCCTCTCCATCCCATCCCTCAGGATGCTTCCACTGCCCCAGCTTTGATTGCCCTGTGTCATGCCTCAAAGATGAACTGGTGATCTATTTCACATGTGGTAATACGCATGTTTCAATGCTAGTCTCTCAAATCATCTCATCATGGCCTTCTCCACAGAGTCCAAAAGTCTCTTCTTTGTATCTCTGTCTCTTTTGCTGCCTCGTATATTTGGTCATCATTACCATCTTTCTAATTTCCATATATATGAATTAATATGTTCTATTGGTGTTTTTCCTTCTGACATAGTTCACTCTGTATAATAGGTTCCAATTTCATCCACCTCATTAGAACTGATTTCAATACGTTCCTTTTAAAAGCTGAGTAATATACCATTGTGTGTATGTACCATAGCTTTCTTTTCCATTTGTATGCTGAAGGACATCTAGGTTGCTTCCATATCCTGGTATATGTGAACAGTGCTGTGATGAGCATTGGAGTACACGTCTATTTCAGTTCTGATTTTCTCAGTTTGTATGCCCAGCAGTGTGATTTCTGGATTGTATGGCAAGTTTGTTTCCAGTTTTCAAGGAATCTCTACATTGTTCTTCATAGCGACCATTCTAGTTTGCATTTCCACTAGCAGTGTAAGAGGGTTCCAATACCCTGAAGCCTCTCCAGCCTTTATTGTTTGTAGACTTTTTGATAGCAACCATTCTGGCCAGCATGAGATGATCCCTCATTGTGGTTATGATTTGCATTTCTCTGACAATGTGTGATGTGGAGCATTTTTTCATGTGTTTGTTAGCCATCTGTATGTATTTGGAGAAATGTCTCTACATTTCTTTGTCTCAGCTTTTGATAGGGTCATTTATTTTTCTGGTGTGGAGCTGCTTGTATATATTTGAGATAAATTCTTTGTTAGTTGCTTCGTTTGCTATTATTTTATCCCCTTCTGAAGGCTGTCTTTTCACTTTGTTCATAATTTCATTTGCTGTGGAAAAGCTTTTAAGCTTAATTAGGTCCTGTTTGTTCAATGGTGCTTGTATTTCCATTACTCTGGGAGGTGTGTCATAAATCACTCTACTGTGATTTATGTAACGGAGTGTTTTGAATATGTTTTCGTCTAGAAATTTTAGTTTCTAGTTCTGAATTTGGATTTTTAATTCACTTTGAATTTAGTTTTTATATGGTGTTAGAAAGTGTTCTAGTTTCCTTTTATATTCTGTATACCGGTTTTCCCAGCACCACTTGTTTAAGAAATTGTCTTTTCTCCATTGTATGTTTTTGCACCCTTTGTCAAAGATAAGGTGTCCATATGTGCGTGGATATCTCTGCGGTTTCTATTTTGTTCCATTGACCTTCTTCTGTCTTTATGTCAGTATCATACAGTCTTGATGACTGTAGCTTTTTAGGATAGTCAGAAGTCAGGCAGATTGTTTCCTCCTCTTCTGTTCTACTTTCTCAAGATTGCTTTGGCGCTTCAAAGTTTTTCTGTTTCCATAGAGATTGTGAAATTATTTGTTCTCATTCTGTGAAAAATGCCATTGATAGCTTGATAGGGATTGCATTGAATCTAGAGATTGATTTGGGTAGTATACTCTATTTATTCTTCAGATACATGAACATGGTGTAATTCTCCATCTATCTGTGTCCTCTTGGATTTCTTTCATCAGTGTTTTTCTAGTTTTCTATATATAGGTCTTTTGTTTCTTTAGGTAGTTTTATTCCTAAGTATTTCATTCCTTTCATCACAATGCTGAAATGAATTGTTTCCTTGATTTCACTTTCTGTTTTCTCATTGTTAGTGTATAAAATGTAAGGGATTTCTGTGTATTAATTTTATATCCTCCAACTTTTCTATATTCATTGATTAGCTCTAGTAATTTCTGGTG
This sequence comes from Antilocapra americana, assembly GCA_007570785.1. Lineage (NCBI taxonomy): Eukaryota > Metazoa > Chordata > Mammalia > Artiodactyla > Antilocapridae > Antilocapra > Antilocapra americana. The sequence continues at coordinate 480,959 of ML662466.1, forward strand.
GTTTCTTTAGGGCTTTCCGTGTAAAGGATCATGTCAGCTGCAAACAGTAAGAGTTTTACTTCTTTTTTTCCAATTTATATTCCCTTTAATTTTTTTTTTTCTTCTGTGACTGCTATGGCTAAAGCTTCCAAAACTATGTTGAATAGTAGTGGTGAGAGAGGGCACACTTTTCTTGTTCCCGACTTTAGGGGAAATGTTTTCAATTTTTCACCTTTGAGGATAATGTTTGCTATGGGTTTATCATATATGACTTTAATTATGTTGAGTTGTCTTCCTTCTATGTTTGCTTTCTAGAGTGTTTTCATCATAAATACATGTGGAAATTTGTCAAAGGCTTTCTCTACATCTATATAGATAATCATATGATTTTTATCTTTCAATTTGTTAATGTGATTTATCACTTTGATTGATTTGCAAGTATTGAAAAATCCTTGCATCCCTAGAATAAAGCCTAGTTGATCATGATGTCTGATCTTTTGAATTTGTTGTTGGATTCTGTTAGCTAGAATTTTGTTGAGGATTTCTCATCTATGCTCATCAGTGATATTGGCCTATAGTTTTCTTTTTGTGTGTGTGGCATCGTTGTTTGGTTTTGTAATTAGGGTGATGGGGGCCTCATAAAATGAGTTTATGAGTTTAACTTCAGAAATTTTCTGGAACCGTTTCAGTAGGAAAGGTGTTAGCTCTTTATTTTTTTTTTAATAACGAGTGTATAATTTTATTTACAGAAGAAATTTTAGACAGAATTCAACAACTCTAAGGGACCTATGCATTAGACTTGATGTTTCAAATCGACCATATTCAAATTATGATGCTAATTTTATAAAAACTCATGAATAGATAACAGATTAGAGTACTTGATAAAATGTAAAGTCCAAGCATTAGAGATAATAGTATTTTTTACTGTTCCTTTTTCTTCATAATTCTCAGTTTATCCTCTCTTCCCATTATTTCTCACCCCTTTTTATCTTTCTCCCTGATGATGTTCTTTGACCTATTATATTTGGAAGGAATCATTTGGTAGGGAATGTAAACTAGGCTTTTAAAAGTAGAGATAGACAATATGAAGGTTCAAATGACCCTTTCAGGTTGCCTTTGATTTTTCTAGTTAATTGTTACATGTTTAGTAGAATTCACCTGTTAAGGCATCTGGTCCTGGGCTTTTGTTTGTTCTAAGATTTTCTTATTACAGTTTCAATTTCCTGCTTTTGATGGTTCTGGTGAGATTTTATATATATATAGGTTCAGTTTTGGAAGATTATACCTTTCTAAGAATTTGTCCATTTCTTCCAGGTTGTCCACTTTATTTTCATATAGCTGCTGATAGTAGTCTCTTATGATCCTTTGTATTTCTGTGTTGTCTTTTGTGAATTCTCCGTTTTTCATTTCTAATTTTGTTGATTTCATTCTTCCCCCTTTTTCCCTGATGAGTCTGGTTAATTATTTTTATATTTTATTTATCTTCTCAAAGAATGAGCTTTTAGTTTTGTTGATTTTTGCTATAGTCTCTTTGTTTCTTTTTCACTTCTTTCTGCCCTGATTTCTATCCTTCTACTAACCCTGGGGTTCTCCATTTCTTCTTTTTCTAGTTGCTTCAGGTATAAAGTTGGGTCATTTATTTGGTGTTTCTCTTATTTCTTGAGGTAAGCTATTATTGCTATGACCTTTCCCCTTAGCACTGCTTTACTGAATGGCATAGGATTTGGGTTGTCATGTTTCCATTTTCATTTGTTTCTATGAATATTTTCATTTCTTAATGTATTTTCTTATTTGTTGCTTATTCAGAAGCATGCTGTTTAGCTTCCATATATTTTATTTTATTTTATTTAAAAATTTTTTTTTCTCCCTTTCTTTTTTTATTTGTTTTGCCATACAATGACATGATATCACCATGGGTTTACATATGCTCCCACTCAAGGAACCCCCTCCCTCCTCCCTCCCCCCAGGAAATCTCATTGCACCAGCCCCGAGCATCAATCCTGGGCTGGCGATTGATTAGACATATGGTAATTAACATGTTTCAACGCCATTCTCCCATATCATCCCAACATTTCCCTCATCCACAGAGTCCAACAGACCTGCCATATGACCCAGCAATCCCACTGCTGGGCATATACACCAAGGAAACCAGAATTGAAAGAGCCACGTGTACCCCAGTGTTTATCGCTGCTTTGTTTACAATAGCCAGGATGTGGACGCAACCTAGATGCTCATCAACTGATGAATGGATAAGAAAGCTGTGGTACATATACACAATGGAATATTACTCAAAATTAAAAAAAATCATTTGAATCAGTTCTACTCAGATGGACGAAACTGGAGTCCATTATTCAGAGTGAAGTAGGCCAGAAGCAAAAACAACAACACAGTATATTAATGCATATATATGGAATTTAGAAAGACGGTAACGAGAACCCAGCATATATTTTATTTTTAATAGTTCTTTTTTTCCCCTGAAGTTGACATCTAATATTTTTAAATTATTTTAAAATTTATTTTCTTTATATTATCGTATTGTTTTTGCCATACATTGACATAAATCCACCATGGGTATACATATTTTCCCCTTCCAGATCTCCCCTCCCACCTCCCTCTCAATTCCATCTCTCTGGGTCATCCCGGTGCACCAGCCCTGAGCACCCTGTATCAAGCATCGAACCTGGGCTGACGACTGATTTCACATATGATAATTTTCATGTTACGGTGCCGTTCTCCTATATCATCCCACCCTTGCCCTCTGCCATAGAGTCCAAAAGATTCTATGCATTGTGATCAGAAAAGATGCTTGAAATGATTTTGATTTTTTTTAATTTACCAAGCTAGATTTAATGGCCCAGGATGTGACGTCTCAGGGAGAAGGTTCCATGTGCACTTGAGAAAAAGGTTAATTCCATTGTTTCAGGGTGAAATGTCCTATAGATATCAATTAAGTCTAACTGGTCCATCATATCATTTAAAGTTTGTGTTTCCTTGCTAATTTTCTGCTTGGTTGATCTCTCCATAGGTGTGAGTGGGGTACTAAATTCTTCTACTCTTACTGTGTTACTGTTAATTTCCCCTTTCCTACTTGTTAGCATTTGCCTTACCTAGTGAGGTTCTCCTATGTTGGGTGCATATATGTTTATAATTGTTATAATTTCTTGGTTTGATACTTCGATCATTTTAAAAAATTTATATATTTTTGTTGGAGGCTAATTACTTTACAATATTGTAATGGCTTTTGCCGTATGTTGATATGAATCAGCCATGGGTTTACATGTGTTCCCCATCCTGACACCCCCACCCACTTCCCTCCCAATTACATCCCTCTGGGTCATCCTGGACAGGCGATCTGTTTCACATATGATAATATACGTGTTTCAATGCTTTTCTCTCAGATCATCCCACCCTCGCCTTCCTCCACAGAGTCCAAAAGACTGTTGTATACCTCTGTGTCTCTTCTTCTGTTTTGCATATAAAGTTATCATTACCATCTTTCTAAATTCCATATATATATATATGTGTTAGTATACTATATTGGTGTTTTTCTTACTGGCTTACTTCACTCTGTATAATATGCTCCAGTTTCATTCACCTCATTAGAACTGGTTCAAATGTGTTCTTTTTAATTGCTTAGTAATATCCCATTGTGTACATGTACCACAACTTTCTCATCCATTTGTCTGCTAATGGACATCTAGGTTGCTTCCATGCCCTGGCTTTGATCATTATGTAGTGTCCTTCTTGGGCTCTTTTCACAGCCTTTCTCTCAAAGTCTATTTTATCTGATATGAGTATTGCTATTCCTGCTTTCTTTTGGTTTCCATTTGCAGAGCACAGCTTTTTCCAATCCTTAATGCTCACTCTGTATGCGTCCTTTGGTTTAAGGTGGGTGTCTTGTAGACAGCATGTGTAGAGGTCTGGTTTTGTAACCATTTTATAATACTTTCTTTGTCATGTATCTATCCATTTGTTCATTCCTCTATCCAGTCATCAATTGACCTTTTTCCTCAGTGCATTTTCTGGTAAATTGCAGGTATCAGTATGTCTCTCCATAAGTTTTTCAGCAAGACTACCATGAAGAAGTGAGCCATGTTTGTTTACAGCAGTTTTCTTTGGATATAAACTTTACATATAATGAAATATACCGATCTTTTTTTCCCAGTCTTGTTACTTTTCCTAGGACTATAGTTAATTAACAGTGTTGTGTTCAGTTCAGTTCAGTCACTCACTCATTTCCATTTGTGACCCCATGAACTGCTGCACGCCAGGCCTCCCGGTCCATCACTAACTCCCAGAGTTCACCCAAACCCATGTCCATTGAGTTGGTGATGCCATCCAACCATCTCATTCTTTGCCGTCCCCTTCTCCCCCTCCCTTGAATCCTTCTCTGAATCAGTTCTTTACATTAGGTCGCCAAAATATTGGAGGATCAGCTTCAGGATCAGTCCTTCCAATGAATCATCAGGACTGATTTCCTTTAGGATTGACTGGTGTCATCTCCTTGCAGTTCAAGGGACTTTTAAGAGTCTTCTCCAACACCACAGTTCAAAAGCATCAATTCTTCAGTGCCCAGCTTTCTTTGACTCTCATATATGTACATGACTACTGGAAAAACCATACTTTGACTAGATGGAAACTTGTCAGCAAAGTGATGTCTCTGCTTTTTAATATGCTGTCTAGGGTTGGTCATAACTTTTCTTCCAAAGAGCAAGTGTCTTTGAATTTCATGACTGCAGTCCCCACGTGCAATGATTTTGGAGCCCAAGAAAAATAAACTCTCTCACTGTTTCTGTTGTTTCCCCTTCTATTTGTCATTAAGTGATGGGACACGATGCCATGATCTTGCTTTTCTCAATGTTGAGCTTTAAGCCAACTTTTTCACCATCCTCTTTCACTTTCATCAAGAGGTTCTTTAGTTCTTCTTCACATTCTCCCAAAAGGCTGCTGTGTAACTGAGGTAATTCATATTTCTCCTGGAAATCTTGATTCCAGATTATGCTTCATCTAGACTGGCATGGAGTGTGAGGTACTCTAAATAGAAATTAAATAAATAGGGTGATAACATACAGCCTTGACATACTTTTTTTCTTATTTTGGAGACAACTTTTATAGTCCAGTGGCCACTGCTGAGCTTTCAAAATTTGTTGGCATATTGAGGGCAGCACTTTCACAGCATCATCTTTTAGGATTTGAAATAGCTCAACTGGAATTGCATCACCTCCACCAGTTTTGTTCAGAGTGAGGCTTCCTAAGGCCCACTTGACTTCGCATTCCAAGATGTCAGGCTCTAGATGAGTGACCACATCATTGATGTTATCATGAAGATCATTTTTTAATAGTTTCTCTGTGTATTCTTGCCATCTCTTCTTAATATCTTCTGCTTCAGTTAGGTCTATACCATTTTTTCCCTTTATGGAGCCCATCTTTGCATGAAATGTTGCCTTGGTACCTCTAATTTTCTTGAAGGGATCTCTGATCTTTCCCATTCTGTTGTTTTCCTCTATTTCTATGCATTGATCACTGAGGAAGTCTTTCTTTTCTCTTCTTGCTATTCTTTGCATTCACATGGATTTATCTTTCATTTCTCCTTTGCCTATAACCTCTATTCTTTCCTCATCTATTTGGAAGTCCTCCTCAGACAACCATTTTGCCTTTTAACAGTTCTTTTTCTTGGGGATGGTCTTGATCACTGCTTTCTGCACAAAGTCATGAACCCCATCCATAGTTCTTCAAGCACCCTATCAGTTCTAATCCCTTGAATCTATTTGTCACTTCCAGTGGATCATCTTAAGAGATTTGATGTACATCATGCATAAATGACCAAATGGTTTTCCCTACTTTCTTCAACTTATGTGTGATTTGGGCAATAAGGAGTTTATGATCTGAGCCACAGTCAGCTCCCAGTCTTGTTTTGCCTGATTGTATAGAGCTTCTCCATCTTTGGCTTCAAAGGATGTGATCATTCCGATTTCAATATTGACCATGTGGTAATGTCCCTGTGTAGAGTCTTCTCTTGTGTTGTTGGAAGAGGTTGTTTGTTATGATCATTGCATTGTTTTGGCAAAACTCTGTTAGCAGGGCAGAGGCTAAAAGGAAGAGTATCAGGGCCTCAGATTCAGCAGCAGAACATTACTTAGGGCCAGCCACAAGGCCTTAATTAGGGACAATCTTAGGACCTCAGAGATAAGTTCATGGCCTGAGTGAGAGATACTTCAGGCTGTTGGTTAAATGTACTCTGTGATTTTCATAGGGACACAGTCAGGGGGTTGGTAATAGGATCAAGGTGTTATTTTGTGACAGCTTAGGCTAAAAGGGACAGTATCATGTCCTTAGTTAGGGGCAGTGTCATGGTAGGGATGGGCTTACAGTCTTCATAAAATATAGTTCAGGCCTTAGCTAAGGAAAGTGTCTGAGGCTTAGTGAAAGACAGTTTCAGGGCCTCAGTTAGAGATAACTTGAGGGTCTTAAAGAAGCTCAGGCTGTTGCAGCATCTCAGGACCTTAATAAGGCTAGCATCAGGGCGTTAGTTAAGGACAGCATCAGAGACCTACTTCGGTACATATTCAGGGCCTTAGTTATGGATAGGATTGTGGCAAAAGCAGGCATATTGAGGTCTATTAGGGACATAATCAAGGCATTAGGGCGAGGCTCAGGGTATTCGTTAGAGGCAAAATGAGGATGTTAGTTAGCAAAAGAGTCAGAAAATTGGTTACAGACAGTATCAACCCTCAGGTAGAAGTTTCTTCAAGGCCTTAGTAAGAGTATCAGTGTCTGAGTGAGGGAGTGCATTAGGCCTTCACTTAAAGATGGAGTTAAGGGATTAATTAAGGAGAGTGTGAGGGCCTCATAGAAAACTGGAAGACCTTAGAGAAAGACACTTTAGTGTCCCAGAGACACTGCCAGGGTGTTTGTTAGGACCAGCATCAGGGCCTCATTTTGGGAGAGGGTTAAAAGGACAGTTTGGGAAAGCTCAGGCCATCATAGACAGCTCAGGGTCTTAGTTATGGACAGAGTTAAGAGGACAGATTGGGAAAGCTCAGGCCATCTCAGACAGCTCAAGACCATAGTTGGTTAGGGTCAGGGCCTCATAGTGAAATCGAGCAGAACACTGTGGTTCTCCTGGGCACAGAAGTCTTTCCCATGTCCCATTTCTTTGTTGGAAATGTTCTCCTGGCTCCATGACCTACCCTGAGCTACAAAGGGCAGTTTGGAAGAGGTGCTAATAGGGAATGGAAGGGATGCGGAGAGAAGGAAAGAGCCCTCAGTTCATTTCAGTTGCTGAGTCATGTCCAACTCATTGCAATCCCATGAACCGCTGCACACCAGCCCTCCCTGTCCATCACTAACACGCGGAGTTTACCAAACGCATATCCATTGAGTTGGTGTTGCTATCCAACCGTCTCATCCTCTGTCATCCCCTTCTCCTCCTGCCATCAATTTGCCTCAGCATCAGGGTCTTTTCAAATGAGTCAGCTCTTCACATCAGTTGGCCAATATATTGTAGTTTCAGCTTCGAAATCAGTCCTTCCAATGAACACCCAGGACTGATCTCCTTTAGCATGGACTAGTTGGATCTCCCTGCAGTCCAAGAGACTCTCAAGAGCCTTCTCCAACACCACAATTAAAAAGCATCAATTCTTTGGTGTTCAGCTTTCTTTATACTCCAACTCTCACATCTATACATGACCACTAGAAAAACCATAGCCTTGACTAGACGGACTTTTACTGACAAAGTAATGTCTCTGTTTTATAATATGCTATCTAAGTTGGTCATAAATTTCCTTCCAAGGAGTAAGCGTCTTTTCATTTCATGGCTGCAATCACCATCTGCAGAGATTTTGAAGCCCAAAAGATAGTCAGCCACTGTTTCCACTGTTTGCCCATCTATTTGCCTTGAAGTGATGGGATTGGATGCCATGATCTTACTTTTCTGAATGTTGAGCTTTCAGCCAACATTTTCAGTCTCCTCTTTCACTTTCATCAAGAGGCTCTTTAGTTCTTCTACACTTTCTACCATAGGGGTGGTGTCATCTGCATATCTGAGGTTATTGATATTTCTTCCAGCAATCTTGATTTCAGCTTGTGCTTCTTCCAGCCCAGGGTTTCTCATGATGTAAGCTGCATATAAGTAAAATAATCAGGTTGCCAGTATACAGCCTTGTCGTACTCCTTTTCATATTTGGAACCAGTCTGTTGTTCCATGTCCAGTTCTAACTGTGGCTTCCTGACCTGCATATCGATTTCTCAAGAGGCAGGTCAGGTGGTATGATATTCCCATCTCTTTCAGGAACTTTCCACAGTTTGTTGTGATCCACACAGTCAAAGGCTTTGTCATATTTAATAAAGGAGAAATAGATGTTTTTCTCAGAGAAGGCAATGGCAACCAACTCTGATAATCTTGCTTGGAAAATCCCGTGGATGGAGGAGCCTAGTAGGCTACAGTCCATGGGGTCACAAAGAGTTGGAC
>ML662466.1:489507-499770 GCA_007570785.1 Antilocapra americana
TTTTTTTTCTCATTGCCTTTCTTTGGGGTTGGAATAAAAACTAACCATTTCCAGTGCTGTAGCCACTGCTGAGTTATCCCAATTTGCTGGCATATTGTTTGAAGCACTTTCACAGCATCATCTTTTAGAATTTGTAATAGCTCAACTGCAATTTCATCACCTCCACTAGCTTTGTTTATAGTGATTCTTCTTAAGGCCTTCTTGACTTCACATTCCAGGATGTCTGGCTCCAGGTGATTGATCACACCACCATAATTATCTGGGTCATGGAGATCTTTTTTGTACGGTTCTTCTGTGTATTCTTTCTACCTCTTCTAAATACCTTCTGCTTCTTTTAGATCCATACAATTTCTGTCCTTTATCGAGCCCATCTTTGCATGAAATATTCACTTGGTATCTCTAGTTTTATTTAAAAAGATCTCTAGTCTTTTCCATTCTATTATTTTCCTCTATTTCTTTAAACTTATTACTGAGGAAGACTTTTTTTATCTCTCCTTGCTATTGTTTGGAACTCTGTATTCAGTTGGGTGTATCTTTCCTTTTCTTCTTTGCTTTTTGCTTCTCTTCTTTTCACAGCTCTTTGTAAGACCTCCTCAAACAGCCATTTTCCTTTTTTGCATTTCTGTTTCTTAGGGATGGTCTTGTTCACTATCTCCTGTACAATGTCATGAACCTCTATTCATAGTTCATCAGGCATTCTATCATATCTAGTCTCTTAAATCTATTTCTCAGTTGTACTTTATAATCATAACAGATTTGATTTAGGTGATAACTGAAAGGTCTATTGGTTTTCCCCACTTTCTTCAATTTAAGTCTGAATTTGGCAATAAGGAGTTCATGATCTGAGCCACAGTCAGCTCCCAGTCTTGTTTTTGCTGACGTATTGAGCTTCTCCATCTTTCGCTGTAAAGAATATAATCAATCTGATTGCAATTTTTGCTATCTAGTGATGTCTGTGTGTAGAGTCTTATCTTTTGTTTATGGAAGAGGGTGTTTGCATATTTTCCCCCATAGTTGACATCTAATATTACCACATTATGATCAGAAACGATGCTTGCAAAGATTTCATTTTTTTTTAATTGATGAAGGCTAGATTTATGGCTCAGGATGTGATCTATCCTGGAGAAAGTTCCGTGTGCAGTTGAGAAAAAAGTGAAATTCATTGTATGGGGGTGAAATGTCCTATAGGTATCAATTAGGTGTAACTGGTCCATTGGATCATTTAAAGTTTGTGTTTCCTTCCTAATTTTCTGTTTAGTTGGTCTTTCCATAGGTGTGAGTTTGGTATTAAAACCTCCCACTCTTATTGTGTTACTGTTAAATTCCCTCTTCATATTTATCAGCATTTTTCTTACATATTGTGATGCTCCTATGTTGGGTGCATATATATTTATAACTGTTATATCTTCTTCTTGGATTAATCCTTTGATCATTATATAGTATCCTTTTTTGTCTCTTTCCATAGCCTTTATTTCAAAGTCTCTTTTTCTCTGATATGAGTATTGGTGCTCCTGCTTTCTTTTGGTCTTCATTTGCATGAAGTATCTTTTTCCAGCCCTTCATTTGTAGTCTGTATGTGTCCCTTGGTTTAAGGTGGGTCTCTTGTAGACAGCTTATATAGGGACCTTGTTTTTGTATCCACTCAGCCAGTCTTTGCCTTTTGGTTGGGGCATTCAGCCCATTTATATATAAGGTCATTATTGATAAGTATGATCTCATTACCATTTACTTTGTTGTTTTGAGTTCGAGTTTATAAACCTTTACTATGTTTTCTGTCTAGAAGATGCTTTAGCATTTGTTCCAAGAGCTGCTTTGGTAATGCTGAATTCTCTCAGCTTTTGCTTGTCTGTAAAACTTTTGATTTCTCCTTCATATTTGAATGAAATCCTTGCTGAGTACAGTAATGTGGGTTGTAGGTTTTTCTCTTTCATCACTTTAAGTATGTCCTACCATTCCCTTCTGGCCTGAAGAGTTTCCACTGAAAGATCAGCTGGTATCCTTGTGGGAATCCATTATATGTTATTTGTTGCTTTCCCTTGCTGCTTGTAGTATTTGTTCTTTTTGTTTGATCTTTGTTCATTTGATTAATATGTTTCTTGGTGTGTTTCTCTTTGGATTTATCCTGTTTTGGACCCTCTAGGTTTCTTGGACTTCAGTGGATATTTCCTTCCCCATTTTAGGGAGGTTATCAACTATTATCTCCTCAAGTATTTTCTCATGGCCTCTCTTTTTATCTCCTTCTTCTGGGACTCCTATGATTCGAATGTTGGGGCATTTAACATTGTTCCAGAGGTCTCTGAGGTTGTTCTCATTTATTTTATTTTATTTTTATTTTTTCCTTTTTCCTGTCTGCTTCATGTATTCCCACCATTCTGTCTTCCACCTAACTTATCGTATTTTCTGCCTCAGTTACTCTACTGTTGGTTCCCTCCAGAGTGCTTTTGATCTCAGTTATTGCATTATTCATTATTGATTGACACTTTTATATTTCTTCTAGGTCTTTGTTAAACATTTCTTGCATCTTCTCAATCCTTGCCTCCAGTCTATTTATCTTTAACTCCATTTTGTTATCTAGATTTTGGATCATCTTTGCTATCATTATTCTGAATTCTTTTTCAGATAGACTCCCTATCTACTCCTCTTTGGTTTGGTTTGGTGGACATTTACCTCATTCCTTTATCTACTGAATACTTCTCAACATCTATAGGCTCCTTTCAATGCTTAGTCAATGCTAACTACAGGGTTTTAATCTGCTGCAGCTGTCACTTCCAGAATGGCTCCCTCTTCTTCGTTTATTTTACCTTCCTCTGTTTGCAAGTCTCTTCAGTGTCTAATTTCCACCATGACACAAGGGAGTGAAGCTGATCACTTATTTCATCTCACTTGTTCAGTTGTGTTGTGAAGAGGGAGGAACATTGCAAACAAATATCATTGGCATGTGTGGGGAGTGCTCATGGTGTATGGCCCACATGGTATTTGCCCCAGCTCACAATGGCCTGTGCTTTCCCATTCTACACTGCTCAGGCTCCAGGCTGCTCTGCAGGGGAACTGTCCAAAGCCAGCCCTGCATTCATACACTTCCCAGGTCTGAGCTTCTTAGGTTCAGGTTCTCGGATACTCCAGAAAGGCACAGACTCAATTGGACCTGAGTTTTGTGCTCTTCCCAGGTCCGAGCAGCTCAGGAAACCAGCTGCTTGGCAAGCACACTATCCCACGTGCGCCATTTTTCTTGATCACCTCCCTGGTTCTGGCCACTTTGTGCCCCATGTTTGCCACACAAGTGCTGTCTTAGGTGTGCCATATTTCTCCTCTGGGGCTGGGGGTCATCTCAGGTTTCAACCCTCCTGCCAGATGTCAACCATTGAGGATCCCAGGAAGATGTGGTTAGCAACTGGGAGCCTGTTCACAGTTAGGTGGAGGATGCCATCTCTGGGGCAGAGATTGCCCCTCGCCTTCCAGCTCTGGCTGTTGCCTGCTTGCCTCTCTGCCTCTGATGGGGTGAGGGGTTAATCTGAAGCTAGCTAGCTCTCCTTTGGTGTTCGCTCAGTCCTTTGTTCTGTGAGCTGGCCAGACTGTGCCTTAGGGTAATGCTTTCACAAGAAATTTCTCTCTCTCTCTCTCTCTCTCTCTCTCTCTGGCTGTCCTACTTTTTGGGTTGCTATCTCACGTTAGCTCCCTCAGGTTGTCCTCAGGGCATTCAGGCCCAGTCCTTACCCTAAGCATTCAACCCACAACTTTCCTGTTCACTGTGGCAGATGCAAGTGTCTGGGCTATTTCTCCACTGGTAATTGTGGTTAAGGCACATATTCTGTGGAATTTTTTCCCTCTCCCAATTATGTTGCCCTTGGAATTCTAAACCTCCCCAGGACAGGTCTCCTTCCATAACTCTTCTGTCTCTCTTTTTGTCTGTCATGTTTTGTCCTACCTCCTTCTGAAGAGAATAGGCTGTCTTTCTGTGTGCCTGGTGTCCTCTGCCAGCATTCAGAAGTTAATTTGTGGAACTTTCTCAACATTCAAATGATCTTTTGATGATTTGTGGAGGAGAAAGTGGCCTCCCCTTTCTATTCCTCCACTATCTGAGAACCTCCTACATTTAAATGTTTACTTAATTGGCTCTGCTGGGTCTTAGTTGTGGCACACAGAGTGGTCTTCAGCTGTGGCATGTGGGATGTAGTGCTCTGACTAGGGATTGAACCTGGACCCCTGTGTTGGGAGCTAAGAATCTTAGCCTCTGGACCAACAGAGAATGCTGCAGTATCCTCCTTAAAAAAAAAAGGTACTTATTTTGGGCTGTGCTGGGTCTTTCTTGCTATGTGGGCATTTCTCTGGTTGTAGGGAGTGGAGGCTACTCTCTAGATTCTGTGCTTGAACTTCCGACTGTGGTGGCTTCTTATGTTGGGATGCATGGGCTCTAGGCACTTGGGCTGCAGTAGTTGTGCACAGGCTTTGTTTCTCCATAGCATGCGGGATCTTCCCAGATCAGGGATTGAACCTATGTCTCCTATATATAGGTAGGCAGATTTTTAACAACTGCACCACCAAGGAAGTCATTCCCCTCCCTATTTCTGCCAACCTCCTACTTAAAAAAAGACTAAAAACAGCTTGTTTAGTACATTTTCTGGAGTCTCAGGTCAGCGTCTGTGGTGTCATTCTCTCAAAGTCATCTTGGCTTTAGATGCTAGTTGGGCTTATGGGTCTGGCGACCAGTGCAGGTCTGGTGGCTGAAAATAGGCTTGGCTTCTGGTCCTCTGTCCTCACCTACTCACCCAGGGTCCCTGAGCCCTGGAAGCCAAGCATAGCAGTGCCCAGGTGGGGCAGGTACAGCTGTGGGGCCTCTGTGGTCAGAGTGGAGCATGCAGTGGAGGGGCTGGCTGTCCTGTCACTGTGACTGCTGCTGTCTTGTGTGCCCATGTAGGGAAGTCACAGTGTCAGGTGAAACCTGGCCACTGTCGTGGGGACAGGATAGGACCTCAGACAGCTGATGTCAACAACTGTCCACCCTCAACTCTACTTCGGATCATGGCTTGTGGCTGCTGGCATACTTCCTGGGCTGAGAGGGTGTGTAAAGTACCAGCCCCCTTGCTCAAAGTCAGCTGACACCCCAAGCTCTGGGGTCACACACCATCCCTTCTGCTGGGCAGGTCATCTCACTTCTGTGAGGGAGGGCCTGTATAGAGCTGTTGGTGATCAGGGATTTGGGGATATTGTGGGCTAGCCCAGGAGCCAGCTTTTTGAGGGGAGGGGAGAGGGGGGAGAAGCTTTGACCTGCTCAGGCTTACAGGCAATTCCAGACTCAGCTCTGGTGGGAGGTGCAAGTGAGAAGGTGCAAGTGAGAAGCCCCTGCAAGTTTCTGGGTCCTCACTGTATTTCCATCAAAGCCTCTCTGCTTGCATCACCCCTAACTCTCTCACTCCTGTGGCCCCAGCCACAGTTCATAGAAGATGGGGAGTTTATGTGGCTTCCCTTCCTGTAGGGAAACCAAGCCACAGAAAAATGTGTTCCTTTAAGAAAGAATGAAAGAAATGAGAAAATAATAATGGGTGTTTATTACTGATACAGTTCATATAGAGACACTTCACAAGCCTGGCACAGGGAGGGAACTGAGGGTCCTTACCCCCAGTGCTGGAGTTATCAGCGCCCCCTGCCCTGCAGCCCACTCACCTCTTGGTGTCTTCTTGTGATTGGATGGACTTCAGCCTCCTGAACCCATTCTTGAAGGATCAGGACAGAGGAGAGGTCATTCTTGTAAGAACGCCATTGCCCCCACTCTGTGTTAGAACTCAGTTCTGGGTCTAAGCAAATGTGGCTTCCTGGTGTGGTTGGTACCTTCACTCACTGGTAGGCAGGCAGTGAGGCTTTGTGTCCACCTTGTCCCCACGTGCAGCCTGTTCACCCCTGGGGCCCATGCTGTGTGCATCTGCTCTGCTCAAAGCACACCCTCTGGTCCATCAGACTTAACTCATAAAAGGGAAGTTTAAGGATGAACTATTCCATACTTAAGAATTTCAAAAGATGTAATCATAACTCTGTATGCGAGACAGTGAAAGAGATGCAGATTTATAGAACAGTCTTTTGGACTCTATGGGAGAGGGCAAGGGTGGGATGATATGGGAGAACAGCACTGAAGCATGTAGATTATCATATGTGAAATGAATTGCCAGCCCAGGATTAATGCATGATACAGCGTGCTCAGGGCTGGTGCACTGGGATGACCTAGAGTGATGGAGTCAGGAGGGAGGTGGGAGGGGGCTTCTGGAAGGGGAACACATGTATACCCATGGTGGATTCATGTCAATGTATGGCAAAACCAACGCAATAATGTGAAGAAAAATAAATAAATAAATATTAAAAATGAAAAAAAAAAGAATTTCAATGTTGTGACAACATTGACCAAAGCACGTGGGCACAGGTACAAGACCCATGCATTAGAGAAGCCATTGTGTGAGCTTCAAGGACCCTCAGTGTTGGGGGTTTAGATGGGGTCCGGACAGGAGTTTCCTGCATGTGCGGCTCTGGGCTCTGTTGTCGGCAGGGTGGACGACTTTCAGCACTGCTTGTCTGTGTGGAGGGGCTCTGGGGCTGCCCAGCTCAGTAGAAATGGCAGTGGCAGGAAGGGAGATCATTCTCCCTTAGCATCCCTGACCTCACATGTCCTCATCAGGGCAGCCTAGTGCCTAAATAGCCCCTTCCTCATCTAACTCTGAAGGCATAGAAGGTGGGGGGACTAATGGACAGGAAGAAAACACAATTCTGTAAAGCAATTATTCTTCATTTTAAAAATTAGATAAGATTAAAGAGAAAAAACACAAATAACAGCAATGGTGGAGCTTGCATTCTCAATCAGCCTTTGTCAGAGTCTGCCTGTGTTTATCCAACATAGCAAAAACAGTGATGCTCCTACCTTGTAACACAGATGAGAAAAGAGATATAGGAGAGGTTGAGCATCTTGCTCCGTGTCACTCAGCTGCTGAGGGCAGGGCTGAGAACTGGACCCCTATAGTCGAATCTGGAATCCAGATGCTGTGATGACCTGATGCGGTGGCAGAGAGTGAGGAAGACCAGATGGCCCAGGCTGACTGAGGCACATATACATGCACACATACATGTGCACGTGTCCTTCACTTTTGAGGCTACAGAAGTCAGAGGAAGACAGAGGACATCCAGGAGTAAGAGGGGAATGAGTATGTAGTCTGGGCTTCAGATTTGCTTGGAGACAAAATTTATTAGAAGTACAAAAAACCATGAAGGCAATTGGCATGAATATCTCCAAAACACTTAAGAAGCCATCTGCTGTTTACCTACCTCCTCTCCTGTTGTGAAAGTAAACGGTCTATTTAAGCAATTAATTCTGTTCTCATCACACTGTTCTTTAAAATATTTGTTTATATATTTATTTATGTGGCTGCACTGTGTCTTAGTTGCTGTATATGGGAGGTAGTTCCCCAATTAGATATTGAACGTGGGTCTATGCATTGGAGTTGTAGCCACTGGACCACCTGGGAAGTCTCTCCTCATATTCCTGGGGACAGTAATGGGTCATAAACTTGCTCTGAGGCCCCCTTAGGCCTGAGGCATGGAGTGGCTGCAGTAATCCTCCTGTGGCTAGGATGTGGTTTAACTGGTCATGTCCCACTCACGCTCTCTCTAAACATAGGGCTTCTCCCTTGTGTGTGTCTTTTGGTGTCTGATAAGATTGGACTTCACAATGAAGCTTTGCCCACACTCCCTGCACACATAGGACTTCCCCCCTGTGTGTGTTCTCTTGTGTCTGATGAGATTTTACTTCATGCTGAAGCTTTGCCCACAGTCCCTGCAAACATAGGGCTTCTCCCTATGTGTGTCCTCTCATGTGTAATGAGACTTGACCTATCCTTGGAACCCTGCCCACACTCTCCACACTTGACCCTTATAATCCCTGAGACCCTCGACCCCACAAATAATTTGCCTGTGTCCTTTGGATGCAGTTTCTGGCTTGTGTTGGGCTCTTCTGTCATTCTCTCATGAACCTCAGAACCCCCCATTTGTCCTTTGGGTGAATAGGAAGAGGCCGTTGAAATCCTCTTCAGCTTTATGCAAAGTTTGGGGCCTGTTCTGGGCTCTTCTGTCATTCTCTAATGCACCTCAGAAACCCACATTTGTCCTTTGGGTGAGTAGGAAGAGGCTGTTGAAATTCTCTTCAACCTTATGCAAAGTTTGGAGCCTTTCAGCAAAGGATGGGGTCTTTTCCTGGCCTCTTGACCCTCTGGTTTGTCACTCGTGGATCAGAATATCGCTTCTGATGATTTTGATTGCCTGGGCAGGGATCCTCTGATTGGGGGTGGTCTCTTGCAAATGGTCTCAGGAGGATCTGAAAGGGATGATTGCGTTGAACATGTTGGCTGAGGAATTTCTGACTGGAGAAGGCCAGAGAGAAGGAGGCACATGGGTGGATCTTGGGCTTTGGTTCTGCTGAAAGAGGAAGCTTTTAGTCAGGTAGGGCCCTTTCAGTAACATCAGAGACAGTGTCTCTCCTAATGGAGATGGATCTGCAGGGACCTTTCCTTGCGTGTATGTATCTGAAAACTCATGTCACAGTGGTCACAAATATTTTACCCTACTGAGATATAAGACTCTTGGTGACTTAGGTAGAATCTTCCTGAATGGCTCCCTGTGAGGGGAAAAGGTCTGTTAAGTTAGGGGTGCATGGCCTAGAGCTCTCTGCATATGAAAGGCAGCACAGGGGGTGGTTAGAGCAGGTGTGAGTAAAGCTGAATTTGAAATCCCTTGTCCAAAGACTGGCCTTTCAAAGAAACCACTCTGCAAGAAGTGCGTTTGAGACTGGACGAGACCAAGAGACCCAGGTCCCATTGACTACAGGTCTCTGGTTCCTGCTGCTCCAACTGATTCACAGATTGCTCCTCTCTCAGTGTTCTATAGATCATAAAATAAAGACATGTTCTTTCTCTAGCCTTATCAGTATTCATACCTATTTTATTTCACTCAGTCTTAGTCCATTTAACATGTACTAGGAAGTCCTGCGTACACATACATCTCCAGCCAGACTCTTCACACCCTCACTCCCATGCATCTTCACCCAGCCCACTCTCCCCTCATGTCTGGAAATGAACTGACCTCTGAGGGGACTCCGTGCTGCTGTCTCTTCCCAAAAATGAACTGAAGCACCATGTTAGCACAGAAAACATGCCGCTTGCAGCTGATAACTGCATGGTTGTTTTGTGTCAACCAAGAAGACCCCTGGGGCCTGCATGTGGACACGAGCTCTGAGGCTCTGTGTTCCATCCAGCTTCCTTCCTCTCCCTCTGTGCTTCCTCCTGCGACCACTGGCATGGCTTCTCTTCATGGCCCTGAGGCTGAAGCACTCAGCCCTGGCTGCTACCCTGCCTGGAATCCTTTACCACAGGTGTTAACTCTGCAGAGACCCTGATCCACCATCCTCTGCCACACCCCACTCTCTGCTCATGCTGTTCTGAGGCACTTTTCCTGCACTGGTTTTCCTCTGAGCACCAGCCTCTGACTGGTATGAAGCTCGTGCTGTCTCAAGGCAGTGGTTCTGTCTGTTTCAGTGCATGGAGCCCTGTCTGTCACAGAGTATGAGCTCACATGACAACAAACTGAAACAGTAGCTGTATGCAAATCATTGTATGCATGCCACTTAGAAATGTGGAGTAAATGAGGAAGAAACTAGTAAAGGTGAGAGAGCTGGTAGGTGCTAGAAAACTTGCTTTTTGCTTCTAAGCCTTTCAGCAGAATGTGATGTTACATATTTTTTGCATGAAATGTTGAAAATCAGAACTAATAATTTTAATATAAATATTTTCCTAATAGTCTTAGGAAATGAATCAAGTTCTGAGGCATTTTAATTTTTTTTTTATTGCTTTGCCATACATTGTCATGATATCACCATGGGTTTACATATGCTTCCCCTCCGGATCTTCCCCTCCCTCCCCCCTGGGAAATCTCGCTGCACCAGTCCCGAGCATCAATCCTGGGCTGGCGATTGATTAGACACATGATAATTAACATGCTTCAATGCCCTTCTCCCATATCATCCCACCCTTACCCTCATCCACAAAGTCCACGAGTCTATTCTATACATCTGCGTTCCTTTTGTTGTTTCCCATGTTGGGTTCTCGTTACTGTCATTCTAAATTCCATATATATGTGTTAATATACTGTATTGTTGTTTTTGCTTCTGGCTTACTTCACTCTGGATAACGGGCTCCAGTTTCGTCCATCTGAGTAGAATTGCTTCAAATGAATTTT
>ML662466.1:499870-532163 GCA_007570785.1 Antilocapra americana
TTTTTTTTAATGCTGAGTAATATTCCATTGTGTATATATACCACAGCTTTCTTATCCATTCGTCAGTTGATGGGCATCTAGGTTGCTTCCATGTCCTGGCTATTGTAAACAATGCAGCGATGAACATTGGGGTGCACGTGGCTCTTTCAATTCTGGTTTCCTCGGTGTATATGCCCAGCAGTGGGATTGCCGGGTCATATGGCAGGGCTATTTGCAGCTTTTTAAGGAACCTCCACACTGTTTTCCATAGTGGCTGTACTAGTTTGCATTCCCACCAACAGTGTAAGAGGGTTCCCTTTTCTCCACATCCTCTCCAGCATTTATTGCTTGTAGACTTTTGGATGGCAGCCATTCTGACTGGTGTAAAGTGGTACCTCATTGTGGTTTTGATTTGCATTTCTCTGATAATGAGTGATGTTGAGCATCTTTTCATGTGTTTGTTAGCCATTTTTATATCTTCTTTGGAGAAATGTCTGTTAAGTTCTTTGGCCCACTTTTTAATTGGGTTGTTTATTTTTCTAGAATGGAGCTGCAGGAGTTGTTTGTATATTTTTGAGATTAATTGTTTGTCTGTTGCTTCATTGGCTATTATTTTCTCCCATTCTGAAGGCTGTCTTTTCACCTTGCTTATAGTTTCCTTTGTTGTGCAAAAGCTTTTAATTTTAATTAGGTCCCATTTGTTTATTCGTGTTTTTATTTCCAATATTCTGGGAGGTGGGTCATGGAGTATCCCGCTTTGGATTATAGCAGAGAGTGTTTTGCCTATGTTATCCTCTAGGAGTTTTATAGTTTCTGGTCTTATGCTTAGATCTTTAATCCATTTTGAGTTTATCTTTGTGTATGGTGTTAGAAAGTGATCTAGTTTCATTCTTTTACAAGTGGCTGTCCAGTTTTCCCAGCACCACTTGTTAAAGAGGTTGTCTTTTCTCCATTGTATATTCTTGCCTCCTTTGTCAAAGATAAGGTGTCCATAGATGCGTGGATTTATCTCTGGGCTTTCTATTCTGTTCCATTGATCTATGTTTCTGTCTTTGTGCCAGTACCATACTGTCTTAATGACTGTGGATTTGTAGTATAGCCTAAAGTCAGGTAGGTTGATTCCGCCAGTTCCATTCTTCTTTCTCAAGATTGCTTTGGCTATACGAGGTTTTTTGTATTTCCATACAAATTGAGAAATTATTTGTTCTAATTCTTTGAAGAAGACCTCTGGTAGCTTGATAGGAATTGCATTGAATCTATAGATTGCTTTAGGTAGTATACTCATTTTCACTATATTGATTCTTCCAATCCATGAGCACGGTACATTTCTCCATCTGTTTGTGTCCTCCTTGATTTCTTTCATCAGTGTTCTATAGTTTTCTATATACAAGTCTTTTGATTCTTTAGGTAGAAATACTCCTAAGTATTTTATTCTTTTTGTTTCAGTGGTGAATGGAATTGTTTCCTTAATTTCTCTTTCTGATTTCTCACTGTTAGTGTATAGGAATGCCAGGGATTTCTGTGTGTTGATTTTATATCCTGAAACTTTGCTATATTCACTGATTAGCTCTAGTAATTTTCTCGTAGAGTCTTTAGGGTTTTCAATATAGAGGATCATGTCATCTGCAAACAGAGAGAGTTTTATTTCTTCTTTTCCATTCTGGATTCCCTTGATTTCTTTATCTGCTCTGATTGCTGTGGCCAAAACTTCCAAAACTATGTTGAATAGTAGTGGTGAGAGTGGGCACCCTTGTCTTGTCCCTGATTTCAGGGGGAATGCTTCCAGTTTTTCACCATTGAGGATAATGTTTGCTGTGGGTTTGTCATATATAGCTTTTATTATGTTGAGCTATGTTCCTTCTATTCCTACTTTTTGGAGGGTTTTTATCATAAATGGATGTTGAATTTTGTCAAAGGCTTTCTCTGCATCTATTGAGATAATCATGTGATTTTTATTTTTCAATTTGTTAATGTGGTGTATTACATTGATCGATTTACGAATATTGAAGAATCCTTGCATCCCTGCGATAAAGCCTTCTTGATCATGATGTATGATCTTTTTGATGTGTTGTTGGATTCTATTTGCTAGAATTTTGTTGAGGATTTTTGCATCTAAGTTCATCAGTGATATTGGCCTGTAGTTTTCTTTTTTTGTGGCGTCTTTGCCGGGTTTTGGAATTAGGGTGATGGTGGCCTCATAGAATGAGTTTGGAAGTTTACCTTCATCTGCAATTTTCTGGAAGAGTTTGAGTAGAATAGGTGTTAGCTCTTCTCTAAATTTTTGGTAGAATTCAGCTGTGAAGCCATCTGGTCCTGGGCTTTTGTTTTTTGGAAGATTTCTGATTACGGTTTCAATTTCCGTGCTTTGAGGCATTTTAATTTTAACTTGACTGACTTTAGACTGGATTGGACACTGCTTCAGAATCAGACCAGGGAAACTCTGCAGGATGGGGTGGGATGCTGGAAGAGTTGTGGCGCTCATCTCTCCTGGCTGAGAGCTTGCTCTTCCTTCTGCTGTCCCACTTGATGCCAATTTCCTCACCATAGTCATCCCCAATCTTTTCTTCAATCTCACCAAGTGTGTCCAGGGTCCTATTCACCAGACCAGCAGCTCACAGCCTGGCCTGACCACCTGACAGATTCGATAGAAGATATGTCCATGATACTATAAAGCCACCAGGTTCTGCTCCTCATCATCCTGGGCACAGTTCACATACCTGGGGTCAAGGCCCAGAAAGGGAAAGAAACCACAGGTGACGAGACCCCTCCAATATTGGACCACGCCCAGCTCCTTGCCTTCAGGCTCTGAGGCCACCATTGTTCCCACCACCCCTCGTGGTGACCTTCTGTTCACATCTTCGATCTGGCTGTGTGGATTCCTATTTCTAGATCCTGTTTCCAGTCCTTTTCCAGAATGTTTTTTCTCTGCTTATCTAATTAGCCATTGTCCAGAGCCCAGTTCCAGACTTGTCTTCACCTGGACTGTTCGTAAGACTGGTGACCTCCAGCTCCTCTAAACTCTAAATTAAGTTCTCTTTCATTCAACAGGACTGGTGCTCCTAGGCTAGCATGCACCCCTCAGAACTCACCCTAGCTTGCCTATTCTCCAGAGGCTTTTCTCCAATCTCACCAAGTGTGTCCAGGGTCCTATTCACTTGCCCACCCTCTCCCATGGGAACATGGAGAGTGCTCTGACATAGCTTGAGACACAGAACAGTAATAGTTTATTCATTTTTCTGCCTGCCCTGATGAAAAGAGAGGCCCACAGAGAACGGCCACGGTCACAGCCATCCTGCCCCCCAGGATGCTCACACCCATCCTTCTCGGGCCTCAGGGCCCACTTTTCACTGGAACCGAGCCTGGGGAGGTTGTTGCCCAACTCAAGGTCTCTCAAGGTCACCAGGATGTTAAGTTATCCTGGTGCTGTGCAATTATTCAAAAATAGAAAAAAATAATGTTATTATTCCTAAAATCAATTGGCTAATGTCTGTCTTCAGGGTGTTCTCCAAAAGGACATGGGTTGTGTGATCTGCTTCAGTAATGGAATCCATTGTTTAAACTGGGACATAGAATGATTGGTAAGTGTCAATTAAGTCAGTTAAAGTGTCCCTGGTGAATCTAGACTCCTCAAGTTGTTTTCAAGTACCTCCATTTTGTTGAACATATAAACTTATATTTTGAGGGCACATGCTGTATTTTTCTTTCTTTCTTTCTAACATCTTGAGATGAAAGAGCATGATATGGATGGAAAAGAGGAAAGAAAATGTGAAAGCTATTGAAGGAGACAGGTTGAGAAGGAAAGAGGTGTGCACTTGAAGGAGGAGGGACGTCTACAACCTGCAGACTCACTGCACTCACCTCATCCAGTTGGCCAAAGATGTGTCCTTTCCATCCACATACTCATAGCCATTTTTTTCCTTTGGTGACTTGAGTGTCAGAAAAGAGATACCACCTTACTTTTCCAGTTTATTTTGTTTTATTTGGTAAGAAGTAATAGAAGAACTTTCCCTTGGCTGCTGTTGGTGCTCTTCAGCCTGCATGGATTCAGCTCACAGTCAGGCCACACAGTAAGCTCCTTAATCATCATTTCAAGTCTGAATCTATTGGTACATTGAAGGCAAGAGCTCCACAGTGAGGAGTCACTTCCATACACCTCTACTGCTGTCACTCACCTCTCTTCTGATCTTTAGATAGAAGTCACGTGTTCATGCCCAGTGCACACAGTACATAGGGCTGATGGTGTCATTTACCATCTGTTTCCTTTCATGTAGACATGAAGTACCCCCCTCACCACACACAAGCGATTAGAGGCCAGAGGGTAGGGAAAGAGGGCCATTTATCACCAGACAGGAGTATCCACTGTGAGTGGCCCCTTCATTGTCTGTGGCCTGGCCTTCATAGGGGCCAAAGGGCAGGCCAAGTGGCAGATAGGACACCTCATTCCACACTCCAAGCCCAATCTCAGGGATGCCCAACAGTCTAATACTTAACCCGGGGGCAGAGTGAAGGCTGAGCGGTTGGGATTCCCCTTTTCCACTGCAGAGTCCTTTACAAAGGTTGAGGTCCAATGGGTAGCACAGCTATCAGTGAAGAAGTTCTGACACTCCTCACAAACTGGAGGTGAGAGCAACAGGGGTGAGTGGAGGTATAACGATGCTGCCAGTCATGAAGACCTTCAGAAAGAACTTGGGCACTCACAGACTTTGGCCTCAATCCTGTACCCAAAGTCATAGAGTAAGGGGATGACAGAGGGGCCAAATGATGAGGTGAGGTTATTGTACCAAGGTCTCATAACCCCTTCTCCATGAGTGGGCCAGCGGGGTCACTCACAGAGGTAGTCGTCATCCTGGGGCTCACTGACCTCTTACTACACATGGCCCTTTCTTTCTCCTAGACTGTACCTCTTCACTTCAGTCTCCTTTCTTATGAGTTTTAAGATGAAGAACAGAAGCTAAGCAATGTGGGCGGGGTCTGGAGAATAAGTCCATGTTTTATCAGAAAGTGTGAGATCACCTACTTGTCCATCTATATAGTTTGTTAAAACTTTTTCACATTTATTTTTCAAACTTTTACTTTTGTATTTTTATGTTTTAATGCTATATTATTTATTTATTGGCCATGCTGCATGGTTTGTGGGATCTTAGTTCCCTAACCAGGAATGGAACCCACACCTCCTGCAGTCAAAGTGTGGAGGTGTAACCACTTAACCACCAGGAAGTCGCTACTCTATACTTTGTTTCTTCTCCCTTTACTGGTTCAGGAGACTGAGGCTCCACACTGACTACAGATGTTCAGTTCAGTGTTAGCTTCCTGCACTTCCTATTAGTAGGTTTAACTTCCCAACCTCCTTACTTAGGAAATACATCACTGACACATCTACTCAGAAAATATATGTTAAGGGCATGACACATACGACATTGAGCAGAGATTTGTGCATAAATATTAAGAAAGCATGGTCCCTACCATCACAACTGGTTTTACTCAACTACTTGTAGGTGTCAGCACTTTTGCATTTAATGTAATGCTTCCAAACACTGTATGAGTTATGTATCCATATCTTCACTTTACAGATGAGCAATCAGGACCTCAGACAATGTATAAGATTTTTGCAAGACCCCAGTGCTAATTTCATGTCTCAGAATAGTCCAGCTTAAACCCACACCTACCCAGAGTCCGCACCACACACCTAGGTCATACTTATGAGCTTTTCTACAGAGATCAAAGGAACTAACTGGAGAAACTCCCCAAATTTTCTCTTACTGACTTTGTGTCTGGGGTTCTGTCCATGGGTCCTTGCTTCTCTGAGAGGGGGCACTGGTTTCTGAGCCTGCTTGGAGCCACTTATCTTCAGCAATTTTGCTGCTCCTGGCAATTTCTTCAAACTAAATACCTTATTTAATGATCCCATGGGCATTCTCTTCTCAAAAAAGCAACATACATTTCTTTAGTTTGTTAGGACTGTATGAAGTGTTTTCACAAACATAACTTTAGTTAATATTTTGATAATTCATGGAAATACCTGGTGGAGGGGAGATCTGAAAACTGGAGTGTAAAATAAGGACCTAAGTGGGTAGTGAATCAAAACTAGAATTCACACCCTAAAGTTCTTCCCCTTCAACTTTCTGCATCAAAGTAAGAGCAAGGCAGGGAGAACAGCTGGATGTCAGGGAAAGAAGAGGGTAAGGTCTCATAGAGAAATCCGTGAGGTTTCCTATTAATTAGGAAAGCTTTGATGGATGAGGAAGTATGGAAAATTACAGAGGGGACAAAACACATCTAAAAAGTAAGGTGGCAAAGCAGCGAGATTGAGAAGAGAAAAGATAATCCACAGAAACACATTCAGGCAATAAAGAAAATGAGCTGAACACTGCAGATTGTTATGTCCTAGAAACAGTGTTTGGAATTAAAGTAGCTGGCCTCATCAGTTCTCCTCGAAGAAGGCTGTATGACTAGCTGGTTCTCCTCAGTTTCCTGTTCCATTAATTGGTATACATGCTATTTCTTAATGTTGTAGTGGACATGAAATTTAATAACATTCAACAAATTGTATGAGCTATTTAATACAGTATGAATGTGAGCATACCTCCCTGCCATCAGTATAGCCCCTCAACTGTCTCTGTATTTGAAGTCTAGTTCACAAATACTATCTAGAGTATTTATTGACCTTCTTATTCCCAGATGACTGTTTAAATGTGCAGTTACTCATTCACAAAACATTCAGAGGATCCTCAGGTGCTTTGAGCCTCACCTGGACTTCTGAGAATTAATGGGTATGGGTTCTGCTCTCAAAGCTCACAAAACAGAGGTGGGCTAAACAAATGATTCCAAACAGGGGAGTTGTCTGATCAGAGCTCAGAGGAAGGACTTGTTACTTCCTCCTACAAGAATGAAAATTTGAAATCATGTCCAGGTGATTAATACCTACTCAAAAGCAAATAACCTATATGAAGTTCTCCAATTCTTTTCTTATTTGTTGTTTTTGATTCATAAACCTGAGGCTTGTCAGGGCTGCGAGTTACTTCCTCTAATTGGAGAAGAAGTCTCTGAGGTATGGATCATGTCACCTTCTTCATATTGGACCATCCACTCTACAAACTGCCCAACATGTCCTTAAGCTTCCTTAGTCAGATATTCCCTCACCAGCACAGCACAAAATAACTGAGGTTGAAAACGTCTCTCAGATGAATGATATAAAGATGTATGAAGAAACTTGATAGAACTATGGAAGTTCTAACCAGTTTGTAAGGGGTTTAGAGAAGGTGCTTTGGATTAGATTGTACCACCAGTGACACTGTGATATCACACATATAATCAAACATTTTTGCCTCAGTTTCTTGATCTATAATGGTGATAGCTGTATACCTATTTATAGGTACTATAGGATTGTTTTAAGGTTTATCCACATAAAATGCTTAAAGTCTGAAATATTATGAAAATAATGTAACAATAGACCAGACTGCTACTGTTGCTATTCTTATTAACTATAAATATATTGATTATACCAGAGATTGTGCTAAAGATTCAGGACAGGAAGGCAGCAGTCTCCAGGATATCTGTGTTTTCTCCTATTCTCATCTGTGACTGGATCCATGAGGAGGATTTTTTGTCAACAGGATTTGGGAAATATTCACCTTCTTGTGTTTACTGTGCTCCCCTCTGAAGGCCATCCCAGATGGTATACCTAAAAAATGATGAGAATCAGTGTTTTCATTGGTAAATGTTTCCAAACTCTTGGTATTATAATTAAGGACACATAATTCTGAGCCAGAGAGTGACAAGGACCAGGATTACCAAAGGAAGAATGGAAAGTAATTTCTGTATCATCAATTCCTATGCTTCCAGTGGGAGTGTCACATAATTTTATTAAAATTAAAAAAATATGAAACCTCATCTGTGCTTCATCTGATGCCCATAAATTATCTAATGAATTTTCTAGACTTTCATGAAAAAAATACTCAACAAAGAAGAAATAGAAGGAAGTGACGGCAGCATATATGAAAAGTCTGTCTCTAACATCATAGTCATCAGGGAAAACCTGAAAACTTCTACGATCAAGAAAAAAGGCATGAGAACCCTGTATGTGAGACAACAAACGAAACACAGATGTATATAACAGTCTTTTGGACTCTATGGGAGAGGGGAAGGGTGGGATGATATGGAAAAATGGCATTGAAACATGTTAATTATTATATGTGAAATCATTCGCCAGCCCAGGTTTGATGCTCAGGGCTGGTGCACTGGGATGACCCAGAGAGAGGGAATAGGTAGGGAGGTGAGGGGGGCGGTCTGGAAGGGGAACATATGTATACTAATGGCAGATTCATGTCAATGTATGGCAAAACCAACACGATAATGTAAAAAAAAAAAAATAAAAATAAAAACACCAAAAAAAAAAAAAGAAAAGAAAGAAAGAAAAAAGGAAAAGATGCTCATTCTCAACACTTCTATTCAAAATAATATTAGAAGTCCTAGCCAGGGCATTAGATTAGAAACGGAAACCAAAAGCTTCCATTTGGAAAGAAAGAAGTAAAATGATGTCTGTTCACAGAAGACATGATTTTATGGGCAGAGAAATTTTATAATTCTACACACACACAAAACCTGCACAGAAAGTTGCACAGTATAAAATCAGCTTTCAAATATCTTTCCATGCATGAACAATGACCATTTCAAAAAGGAAAATAAGAAAACAATTCTATTTATGTTTTATTTTTTAAAGCTATAGTCAAGAGCTAAGTTTAACTTTTTTAAAATTATATTTATTGTTTTGTGCCAGACCCTTGTTGTGACATACAGGATCTAATTCTCTGACTAGGGATTGAACCCAAGTTCTCCACACTGGGACTGTGGAGTCTAAGATACTGGACCACCAGCGAAGTCCCAATAATCTTATTTATAACAGTATCAAAAAGAATAAAATAATTGGGAGTAAACATAAGGAGATGAAAGACTTATACACTGAAAACTACAAAGTATTGCTGAAATGAATCTAACATAAGTAAATAGAAGGTGTCTCATGATTATGGATTTGGAGACTTAATGTTATTAAACTGTTCATACTACCCAAAGCAATTTAAAGATTCAATGCAATTCCTATTAAAATCCCAATGGAATTTTTTTCAGATATAGAAAACCCATCTTACAGTTAATATGGAATCCCAGAGAACCTTAAATAAGCAAAACAATCTTAGAAAGAACAGCAAAGCTGGAAGCCTCTGATTTCAGAATATATTACAAAGGTAAAGTAACCAAAGAGTGTAGTTTTGACATAAAGTGTGTGCTTAGTTGCTCAGTCATGTTGACTCTTTGCCACCTTTTAGACTGTAGCCCACCAGGCTCCTCTGTCCAGGGTATTTCTCAGGCAAGATAACTGGAGAGGATTCCATTCCCTTCTCCAGGGGATCTTCTCAACTCATGGATTGAACCCATATCTGTGTTTCCTGCATTGAAGGCAGACTCTTCACCTGCTGAGCCACTGAGGAAGCCCACTGGCATAAAGACAGACATACCAATCAGTGGAACAGAATAGACAGCTAGAAATAAACTCTTATATACATGGTTTAATGATCTTCATCAAGGGTGTCAAGACAACATGGAAAGTTTAATCCCTATAATGAATGACACAGGGGAAACAAAATATCCATATGCAGAATAATGAATATCTTACATCGTGAAGAAAAATCAACTCAGAATGGATTAAAGACCTAAATGTAAGACTTCATAAGACTCTTAGGAATAAAACAAGGGTGAAGCTTCACAACACTGAATCAGCAATGATTTCTTAGATATGATACCAAGTGCACAAATATTAGTCACAATGTAAACATAGATAAATAAGACTACGTTAATCTTAAAACCTCTGTACAGCAAAGGACCCAGAATGAAACAGAGGAACAGAGTGAAAAGACATCCTATAGGATGGTAGAAAATATTTGTAAAATATGTATCTGATAAGGGGTTAATAAGTATGCACCAATATGAAGGCTAACTATAAGTTAGGAAGAGAACCTAATATCAAACTTCCATGCTCCAGTATTGTAAGAGAATAAGTTTCTGTGGTTTAAGCCATGCAGCTTGTTTTGTTATGGCAGCCTGAGATGACTAACAGAGTGGGAGAAGGAATTGAATAGACATTTCTCCAAAGAAATTACACAAGTGGCCAACAAACATATGAAAAGGTGTTCAAGAACAATAGGGAAATATAAATTAAATCCAAAATGGAAATTATCTCAAACCTTATGTGATGGCCAATATGAATAAAAAGGACAATAGCAAGTTTGATAAAGAAATGGAGAAATTGGAACCCTTATACACTATTGTTGGAAATGTAAAATCTTGCAAACTTTATAGAAAACAGTATGGAATTTCCTCAGAAAATTAGAACTGCCATATGATCTAACAATCCAACTCCAGAGTGTATTTCCATAAAAATTTAAAGTGCGATCTTGAATAAATCGTGTGCACATCTAGGGTCATTGTTGGATTATCCCCAGTTAGCAAGATGTGGAAACAATCTAAATGTTCATTGGTGGATAAACAGGTATACATTATGTATATCTTATATATATTGCACACACACACACACACACATACACACACACACACACACAATGAAGTGTTTTGAAGCCTTAAAGTAGAGTTTTGTCATATGCTACATCAAGAATGGGCCTTGATGTATGCTAAGTGAAGTGAACCAATCAAAAAAAGACAAATGTTGCAAGATTCCCCATCTATGAGATACATAAATTAATCAAATCCAGGGAAACAGAAAATATAATCATGATTGGGAAGGTCTGTGAGGAGGAAGAACTGGAGAACTGTTGCTCAGTGGGTGTAGAGCTTTGAGCATGCAAGATGAAAAAGTTCTACAGATTTGCTGTAGAGCAATGTGTACATAGTTAACAATAGTGTACCATTCACTCATAAATTAGTAAGGTAAATATGTGTAGAGGCACAGTGAACCATGGGGTATTATTCCCTGTGAAGAACCTCTCTTCGTGTCAAAACCTTTGATTTTCATGTTTCTTACAGTAGTTTTAATAACCTAAGGGAACAGATGGACTTCCCTGGTGGCAAAGTGGCTGAGAATCTGCCTGCCACTGCAGAGGACACAGGTCCTCTGATCACTGATCCAGTGGCACAAACTACTGAGCTTGCATGTGCTCTGCAATGAGAAGCCAGTCACCAAAACCAGAGAAAGCCCGTGCACAGTAATGAAGACCCAGCAAAGCCAGAACTAAAAAAAAAATTAAAAATATGAGAGAACAGAAATCCATAGATGGAGAGTCTAGAGCTATCTAAATTGTTTTCTCTATGCAGATTAACTCTTCTAAACTCTGAGCAGTGGAAGAGGAAGTGAGCTGCTCATTTCTATTTTGTAATGATTGTACTTCAATTTTTATTTACCTGATGCTGTCTCTGGTCAGTGAAATGTGGGAAAGATCAGGGAAAATAAATAGTTTTCTCAAACCCTTTCCAAGAATCAAAACAAAGAATCAGTTTCACCTTAAAGTAAGAAAATCATGTGGAGTAATTTTTTATACACTCATAAATAATGTATCTTGACATAATATGTTAATCATTTCCTCTTCTAAAAGATTTAATCCAATAACCGAATTATTATGAGATAAGTATTAGAAATTTCTTCGGTGAATTTATAGTCTAAGGTATGTTTAACTGCCTTTCATTAAGGATGTTTAGCAAAAATAATTCTTTTTACAAAGAATGATAAATTTTCAACATAAAACTTTTGAGTTACACTGGGAAACCTATATCTGCATCTTCATTCAGGCTATGTCAATATTAAGCCCCAATCACTTCAGAATGATGAAAATTATGTTTTCTTTGCTAATGGCTGAGATGCACTTGATACCTAAGCCCAGGCTGGTTTCTTGAACATTTGTAGATCCTCCTGGTCCATCACCTTAGTGTCCATTCTTCATCAGAATCCTCAGTGTCATCCCCCTGGGGTTTGATGGCCTACCTGTGGTGATGCATGAAAGCTGGCCAAATGGCTCTTAAACCTGGAAAGAAGCATCATATATGTTCTAAGGGCGTGGCACAAATCACAGAAGCAATAGAAAGTATTGCAAAGTCAGGGAAATCAGTAGGATGGGCTGGAAGGATGTAGAACAACACAAGAAGTGAGCTCTGCACTGCTAGGGTCAATCCCACTTTGATGCAAGACAATAATAACTTCCTCCAGGTTAGTCTCCACACAAAAGGGAACCATGAGCAGATGAAGTCACCTAAGAGAGGGTCAAGTAAACACTGAGGCTGAAGACCTGTTTCATGTTTCCCAGGCTCACAAGCACCCAACACTTACTGTTACCTATAGCAATCAGCACTTCGTAGTTCCTTTTCACATTCTTATACTGGATTTTTCCCATTCTCCCATCTCTGACCATTCTTTCTTGAAGTACATGGAAATGTCGTTGAAAGCATCTTTGGCCTAAGAAAAATAGTAGATTCTGTCAGTAACTTACTGATATATGTCAGACCTTAGAGCTGACTTCTCCTCCCCTTTTTGTGCAGGGAATAGCCTGAAGCTACTGGATGGTCTCTGTGAGACAGGAATGAAGACTTTTCTTCCAGTCTGTGTCCTGCTTAACTAAACAAACACTAAGCATTTTTCTAACTCTCCCTGGACACAGAGCAGTTGATGATGCTTGGGTCCTGTTTTGTCCCACTCCACCACAATTCCCATCCTGTATACCTTCACAGGGAAGTTCACTCAGCTGCCCAGGCAAGCAGTCTGTGGTCCTTCAGGGACTGGTGCCATGTCCTTCCTATAGAGGTGGTTTAGAGCCCAGCTTTGCCACCTCCACTCTGGGCTTTCACTCTGTTCTCCCAGCATCTCCCTCAGTGCTCTCCTCTGGAGACCTGTTTGGGTTCATGGCCATGGGACTGCCTCAGTGTCAAGGTACTGTGGAAGAAGAAGATGCTGAGATAACCCAGACCACTGTCCAGAGCCTGATCTCTCTTCTTTGGGTGGAGTTCCAGGGCAGGAAAGTGTGGGGGAAATCGGAGTGAGGGTGCTGGTGGGATGGACGGATCCTGGCCAGCTATGACAGGCCAGCCTAATGTGAACTAGATTTGGTTTATGTGGTTCCCCTAAAATTCAGCCCCTCAGAAAATGCACTGGGAAGGATATGTCTGTGGGTGACAGAGGGAGTCCTGAGGAGACCTGGAAGACCCTAATTGCTGGACTAGAGTCAGGCCAAAATCAGGGACTCTGTTCCAGTGCAGGAAAGGGAATATTTCGCCAAGAAGGGTTTTGAGGATCTCCGCCTGGTGACTCAGGAAAATGTGGGCATAACAGGGGTTCTAAGTTTAAGGGACAAGTCGCTCTGCTTGAAGACATCTGAGACACAGGGGCAGAAGGAACTGGGATCCTCAGAAAGAGGGGACTGGGGATGTTTCAGCTGATGTAGAATGTGCAGGGTGAGAGAACTTGGGATCTTTGAGGCTGAGGAAATCAGAGGTTTCTTATTAAGGGGCTTTAGGTCTCTGAAAGGCAGGACACTGGGAATCTTGAGGACGAAGAGTTTTAAGAGCTCCAGGCTGAGGTATTCAGTGTTTCCCAGGTTAAGGAAATTTTATCTCTCTGCGGGTGCTGTTTTGAGGATATCTCAGGCTGAGGGGAACTAGGGTTACCCTAGGTATTTGAGGGTCACAGCACTAGGGGATTGATTTAGTATATCTACAGGTGAAGGAACTTGTAGTCCCTGAAACTGACAAGACACAAGCTCCCTTCAGGTTAGGACCCAGGTTCTTCAAAGCTGATGGGATTTGGAGCCTCTCACCCTGGAATTTGTAGCTGTTGGGTAAGGGTTTATGAGAGTTGTTCAGGGCCCATTCAGGTCAGTCTCCCAGGTGTCCTGCGGCACTGCCAACCTCAGCCCGAGGTTCGTTCACAGCTTGGTGGCGTCCAGTCCTTCCCTGCTGAGGTGAAGTGAAAGAAGAGGAGTCAGACTGTATCCTGTCAGGCACAAGCGACCAATCGGCATTGTGAAGGAGGCAGTCCTGCCAATAGGTGCCAAGAGGGTGTGGCGAGAGAAGAAGGCCCCACCCAGCCACTCAAGGATTGGTTGCTCAGGGGGCGTGTCTGTTAAGAAGCCTCAGCACGTAAGTGCATCTTGGCCATTTTCTTCACTTGTTTTCAGGCATTGTCTCCTAGGCCTGTATCCTCAAGTGGGCTGGTTGTCCTCAGGCCGAATGTTTCCTTCCAGTGCCCTCAACTAGAATCTCAGCTCCACCATATGGTAGTCGTGTTCCTAGACTTTCTCCTAGACCCACCTGTGCCCTACCTTGTCACATTCAGTTTTGGCAAGAACTCCTATGGGGTGAGTACTGCATTATTCAGGGGAAAACGGTGTAATTAACTAAATTCTGATGAGACACAAGATAAACAACATATGGTCAAAGATTTAAACACAATGCATGGAATAGGTATGTTAGAAAAACCGTGCAGGATTTTTAACCTCTAAGTGAAAGCATCACTGATGAGTAATCTGGGTATTTAATGTCGGTATCAAAAGCCTTCAGAAATGAGGTATAAATAAAACCTCAAAGTATTGCAATTGTTTTCTGTAAAATGAGGCATTGAACTGTAGGATAATGGATCCACAGAGCTGAGTTTGCTTGACACCACTGGCTTCACAAGTTAAAATAGGGACACTGTTTCTGGCTGTTAGGTAGGTTTACTCAGAGAAAAATAAGGTGATTTCCATGTATTGGAAGTGAGATGACTGTAGAATTAGTATCTAGTGGTGGTTGGGACACTGGATGGAGAAATATTACCAGAAAAGTGAGTTTACCTCTTGTTGGGTATTGAACCAGAAGATACAACTCAGCCAAAGCTCATGGGAAGGAAAAGTGTATTACTTGAAGAACTATGGAGAACACTATGCAGCTTTCCAGAGCAATGTCTCTCTAAATCACAAAGGTGGGGAAGCTTTAATCTATGGGAACAGGCATGCTCAGGCTTCCGTGGTAGTTCAGACAGTAAGCAATCTGCCCACAGCAGAAGACCCTGGTTCAGTCCCTAGGTGGGGAAGATCCCCAGAAGAGGGCGTGGCAATACACTCCAGTAATCTTGCCCGGAGAATCTCATGGACAAAGGAGCCTGGTGGTCCATGAAGCTACACAATGTCAGACATGAGTGAGTGACTAACACTTTAAATTTACAGACATGTTCATTATGGGTCTTGGAATATGGCAGACTCCAAGCTTCAGTTGACTGAAGTCTTGAGAGTCAGAACCAGTCACCATCAGCATCCTTCACATCCCAACTCGTCTGGTATAGATATAGGTAACTATTCCTCTTCATATGATTTCCGCTTATCAGTTCAATCACTCAGTTGTGTGCAACTCTTTGTGATGCCATGGGCTGTAGTACAGCAGGCTTCTCTGTCCATTAATGACTGCTAGAGTTTGCTCAACTCATGTCCATCGAGTTGGTGTTGCCATCCAACCATCTCACCCTCTGCCATCCCCTTCTCCCACCTTCAATCTTTCCCAGCATCAAGGTCTCTTCCAATGAGTAAATTCTTCCCATCAGGTCGCCAAAATATTGGAACTTCAGCATCCGTCCTTCCAATGGATATTCAGGACTGGTTTCCTTTACAATAGACAGGTTGGATTTCCTTGCTGTCAAGGGACTCTCAAGGGTCTTCTCCAAGACCGTATTTCAAAGTTATCAACTCTTTGGCACTCTGCTTTCTTTACAGTCCAACTCTCACATCCATACATGACTACTGGAAAACCCATAGCTTTGAGTAGACGGATATTTGTCAGGAAAGTAATGATTCTGCTTTTTAATATGCTGTCTGGGTTGGTCAGAGCTTTACTTCGAAGGAGCAAGCATCTTTGAATTTCATGGCTGCAGTCACCATCTGCAGTAATTTTGGAGCCCAAGAAAATAAAGTCTGTTACTCTTTCCATTGTTTCCCCAACTATTTGTCATGAAGTGATAGGACCAGTTGCCATGATCTTAGTTTCCTGAATACTGAGCTTTAAAGCAGCTTTTTAACTCTCTTCTTTCACTTTTATCAAGAGGCTCCTTCATTCTGCTTCACTTTCTGCCATAAGTATGGTGTCATCTGTATATCTGAGGTTATTGATAGTTCTCCCAGCAATCATGATTCCAGCTTGTGCTTCATCAGTCTCACATTTTACATGATGTACTCTGCACATAAGTAAATAAGATGACAACATACATCCTTGATATACACCTTTCCCAATTTAAAACCAGTCTGTTGTTCTAGGTCTGTTTATGAATGTCACGTTTTGACCTTCACAGTGATTTTGCAGGAGGCAGGTAAGGTGGTCTGGTATTCCCATCTTGTGGGAATTTTCCAGCAGTTTGTTGTCATACACTCCAACACCACAATTTAAAAGTATCAATTCTTCTGCACTCAGCTTTCTTTATAGTCCAGCTCTCACATCCATACATGGCCATTGGAAAAACAATAGCTTTGACTAGATAGACTTTTATTGATAAAGTAATGTCTCTGCTTTTTACTATGCTATCTAGTTTGGTCATAACTTTCATTCCAAGGGGCAAGCGTCTTTTAATTTCATGGCTGTGATCATCAACTGCAATGATTTTGGAGCCCAGAAAAATAAATTCAGCCACTGTTTCCCCATCTATTTGATATGAATTGATGGGAGTGGATACCAGGACCTTAGTTTTCTGAATGCTGAGCTTTAAGCCAACTTTTCACTCTCCTATTTCAATTTCATCAAGAGGCTCTTTAGTTCCTTTTCACTTTCTGCCATAAGGGTATGTCATCTGCATATTCCACGTTATTGATGTTTCTCCCGACCATCTTGATTCCAACTTGTGCTTCATCCATCCCAGCGTTTCTCATGATGTACTCTGCATGCAAGTTAAATAAGAAGGGTGACAATATACAGCATTGATATATTCCTTTTCCTATTTGGAACCTGTCTGTTGCTCCATGTCCAGTTGTAACTGTTACTTCCTGACCTGCATACAGGTTTCTCAAGAGGCAGGTAAGGTGGTCTGATATTCCCATCTCTTTCAGAATTTAAAAGTTTATTGTGATCCACACAGTCAAAGGCTTTGGCATAGTGGATAAAGCAGAAATAGATGTTTTTCTGGAATTCTGTTGCTTTTTTGATGATCCAGCACATGTTGGCAATTTGATCTCTGGTTCCTCTGCCTTTTCTAAAACGAGCTTGAACATCTCTAAGTTCACGGCTCACACATTGCTGAAGCCTGGCTTGGAGAATTTTAAGTATTACTTTACTAGCGTGTGAGATGAGTCATATTGTGTGGTAGTTTGAGCATTCCTTGGCGTTGCCTTTCTTTGGGATTGGAATGAAAGCCAACCTTTTCCAGTCCTGTGACCACTGCTGCATTTTCCAAATTTGCTGGTACTTTCATAGCATCATCTTTCAGGATTTGAAATAGCTCAACTGGATTTCCATCACCTCCACTAGCTTTGTTTGTAGTTATGCTTCCTAAGGTCCATTAGATTTCACATTTCAGGATGTCTGGCTCTAGGTAAATGATCACATCATTGTGATTATCTGGGTCAAATTTTTTTTTGTTTTCTTTGTACAGTTCTTCTGGGTGTTCTTGCCACCTCTTCTTAATATCTTCTGCTTCTGTTAGGTCCCTACCATTTCTTTCCTTTATTGAGCCCATCTTTGCATGAAATGTTTCTTTAGCAGCTCTCATTTTCCTGAAGAGATCTCTAGTCTTTCCCATTCTACTGTTTTCCTCTATTTTTATTTTTGCATTGATTGCTGAGGAACACTTTCTTATCTCTCCTTGTTATTCTTTGGAACTCTGCATTCAAATGGGTGTATCTTTTCTCCTTTGCTTTTCATTTCCCTTCTTCTCACAGCTATTTGTAAGACCTCTTCAGACAGCCATTTTACTTTTTTTGCATTTCTTTTTTTGGGGGATGGTATTGATACCTGTCTGCTGTACAATGTCATGAACCTCTGTATTATCAAGGCTATATTTGTGGCCCCAAATGTGATCTATCCTGGATATATTCCATTTGCATTTGAGAAAAAGGTGAGATTCATTATTTTTGGGTAGACTGCCCTGTAGATATCAGTTAGGTCTAACTAGTCCAATGTATCATTTAAAGCTTATGTTTCCTTGTTCATTTTCCCATCTGAGTGATTTTGCCATTGGTGTGAGTAGAGTATTAAAGTCCCTCATTATTATCGTGTCACTATCAGTTTCCCCTATGATAGTTGTTAGTATCTGTCTTATGTATTGAAGTTCTCCTATGTTTGGTGTATATATATATACATATAAACATAAAACTCTGTTTTATCTGATATGAGTATTGTTCCTCCTTCTTTCTTTTGGTCTCCATTTGCTACAAGTATCTTTTTTCAGCCCCTCACTTTCAATCTGTATGTGTCCGTAGTCTTGAGGTGGGTCTTTTGTAGACAGCATATATAGGGGTGTTGTTTTTGTATCCACTCAGCCAGTCTTTGTCTTTCAGTTGGAGTGTTTAGACCATTTACTTTTGACGTAAGTATCTATATGTATGATCCCATTACCACTTAGTATATTGTTTTCATTTCTATAAACCTTTTCTGTGTTTCTCGTCCTGAGAAGATCTTTTAACATCTGTTGATGAGCTGATTTGGTGGGGCTGAATTCTCTCAGCTTTTGCTCTTCTGTAAAGCTTTTGCTTTCTCCTTAATATCTGAATGAGATCCATACTGGGTAGAGTAATCTTGGTTGTAGGTTTTTCTCTTTCATCACTTTGAATATATCCTACCATTCCCTTATGCTTGCAGAATTTCTGTTGACACATCAGCTGTTATCCTTATGTGAGTCCCCCTGTGTGTTATTTGTTGCTTTTCCCTTGCTGATTTTAATATTTGCTCTGTGTGTTTAATTTTTGTTTGTTTGACTAATGTGTCTTGGCTTGTTTCACTTTGAGTTAATCCTGTATGAGACTTTCTGGGCTTAGTGGAATTGGGTGGCTATTTCTTTCCCTATTTTAGGAAAGTTTTTGAATATTATCTCCTCAAATATTTTCTAATGCCATTCCCCGTGTCTTCTTCTTCTGGGACACCTATGATTCAAATGTTGGGGTGCTCACATTGTCTCAGAGTCTTGAGGCTATCCTCATGTCTTTTTATTTTTTCTTTCTTCTGCTCTGCTTGATTTATTTCCATCATTCTATCTTCCAGGTCACTTATGCATTCTTCTGCCTCTGTTACTCTACTGTTGGTTCCCTCTCTCTATATATTTTTTTAATCTGAGTTATTGCATTGTCTGTTACTGATTGATTATTCTTTATTTCTTCTAAGTCCTTGTTAAACATTTCTTGCATCTTCTCAATCCATACCTCTGTAGTCTATTTATACATGTGGAGAGTCATAGTCCCTCTTAATTGTGGAGTCTGCTCTCTGTGGATGGGGTTAGAGCAGTAGATTGTGAAAGTTTCCTGGTTGGGGGAACTTAAGTCTGTGTTTTTGTGGATAGAGCTGGAT
Source organism: Antilocapra americana (assembly GCA_007570785.1). NCBI lineage: Eukaryota > Metazoa > Chordata > Mammalia > Artiodactyla > Antilocapridae > Antilocapra > Antilocapra americana. Next base: position 519,350 of record ML662466.1, read on the forward strand.
CTCATCTTTGGCAGGAAATACAGTGTGTTTCAGGTGTTTCTGGGTTTGATATGGCTTCGGGCAGCCCGTCTATTAATGTTCAGTATTATATTGCTGTTTTGCAGGAGGATTACGATGGTTTATGTGGTGGAGCCTGGTCTCAGCGTAGATATGGAAGCTTTTTCGTGGGCTCTCATCTGTTAATGTACCCTAGGGTCAGTTCTATGATGGTCCAAAGTTCTGGAGTTGAGCTTCCTGCCTCTGGTTTTTGGTCCCCCTGTTACAGTTGCATCAAGACTCCTCCTTCCACACAGCACAGAAGACAAACGTCCCAGGTTAATCGTGAAAACATTCTCCATACCAAATAACACCCAAAGAGATTCACAGAGTTATATAGAGAAGAGGAAATAGAGAAGGGAGATAGAGGTGACCTGAAAGAGAAAATGGAGAGTTGAAACACAAGGGAGCAGTCAAGTCAGTAATCAAACACCTAAATGAAAATGGATACTAAAAATTATATTCCTAAAGGTACAACATTAATAACAAATGCCAGAAAGTTACAAATAAAAACCTAGAGTAGAGATTAGGCTCTCAAAAATATAATATACAAAAATAAAAGAAAATTAAACACAAAAATTTAAAAAAAAGTATTGTGGGGTCAGTTCAGTGTCAGATAATCCCTTGTTCTGGCTTATACTTGTTTTCAGAGCCTACAGTTGCCCCTCACATGCACAGTTCCAGTTTATCTGCAGGATTTTTATCTGTTGACTCTTCCACTTGCACCGTTGTTTCCCCTTTCTTTCCTTAGGCTGGCCTCCTCTGCTTGCAAGTCTCTTCAGTGTCTGATACTCATCCTGACCGGAGGGGGTGAAAGTGGCCACTTATTCATGCTCACTTGCTCTGTAGTGCTGTGGAGGGGGAGGAGGACACTGGAAACAAACACCACTGGCATGTGTGGAGATCACTCACCTTGAATGGAGGTCATGGGGCTTGCCACAGCCCGAGGCAGCGGTGTACTTCCAAGGCCCAAGTTGCTGAGTTTCCTGGGTTCATCTTGAATGCACAGACCCAGGTGGGCCGTGCATCTTGTGCACTTCCAGGTCGAAGCCACTCTGGCTCCTGGGTGCTCCATGAGGACACAGTCCAGGTAGGTCATACATCTCCTCAGGGGAGCTGGTCTCAGGCTGTGACACTCTTGGCAGATATGAACCATGCAGGATCAAAGAAAGAGGTGGTTAGTGACTGCAGCCTGCTCACAGCTTGGGAGATGCAGTCTGCAGGGCTGAGATTGCAGCATAATCTTGCGTTCCACCTCTGGCTGTCGCACATCTGGCCCTGAGAAGGGATGGCTATAGACATCAGCTGACTCCCTTTGTTCTTCACTAGGGTGCCACCTTTTGTTCTATGAGTGAACCCGGGGTTACACTGTGCCATTAGAGCCTTTCTGTAGGAAAAGTCCTTTCTTTTTCCTTGTTTCTCTGACATCCCCATGGTATGGGTTGCTGTTAGTCCCCTCAGAATGTCCTCAGGGCACTCAACCCTGGTCTTTGTCCTAAAGACCAGTGATGCAGCCCTTGCCTCCAAACCCAGCCCCTACTTGCTGCAGGTGAACACAGCATGTGAGCTTCTTCTCCACTGGTAATCACCATTTGACACATATTCTGTGGAAAATTTTTGTTGTTGTTGTTGATATTTGGCTGCACTGGGTTTATGCTTTGGCTCACAGGTTTTCTCTAGTTATAGTGCATAGGCTTAGTTGCTTTGGAGTGAGGTAGGTCAGAAAGAGAAAAAAAATATTGTCTACTAACACATATATATGGAATGTAGAATGATGGGCACTGATGAACCTATCTGCAGAGCAACAGTGGAGGCATAGACATAGAGAACAGACTTGTGGACACGGTGGAGCAAGGAGAGAGTGGGACAAATGGAGTAGCATGGAAACATGTACATTACCATAGGTAAAACATCCTGTAAGAATTTGCTGTATGATGCAAGGAGCTCAAACCCAGTGCTTTGTGACTACCTAGAGGGGTGGGAGGTGGGAGGGAGATTCAAGAGGAAAGGGACATATATATACTTATGGCTGATTGATGTTTATGTATGGCAGAAACCAGCAAAATATTGTAAGGTAATAATCCTAAATTTAAAAAAAAACGTTTAAAAATATTTAAAAACTGAATCAAGAAGAAGTACAGAATACAAATAATGCAGTTAACAGTAAAGAAATCAAATCAGTATTTTTTTTTTAATTCCACCAAACAAAACTCCATGACCATATGGTTTTATGGGTGAATTGGGCTCAGCATTTAAATAACGATTAACAGCTCTCTCTCTGAACCCATTTCAAAACGTTAAACAGGAAAAAGTGCTTCTAAACTCATTCTAGGAAGACAGCATCATCTTAATACAAAAACCAAAGACTTCACAGAATAAAGATAATTAGAGGTCAGTATTCCTATTATGATGAAAATAGTAGAAATCTTCAGCAAAGTACTAGCAACTAAACTGAACAATATATTTAAAATATCATATGCCCTGATTAAGCCTGATTTATCCCAAGGATGCATCAATATTCACAAATGAGTCCATATGATATACCACAGTAACAACTTGAAGGAGAAAAATCATGTGATCATCTCAATAGATACAGAGAAAGTTTTTGACAAAATTCAATATATATTTGGTAAAAAATCTCAACAAAGTGAGTATAGGAGGAACATACCTCAACATAATAAAGGCCATATATGACACGTCTGCAGCTTACATCAAACTCAACAGTGAAAAGTTGAAAGTATATTCTTTAAGATCAAAAACACAAGGATGCTCACTCTCAACACTTTTATTCAACATAGTATTGGATATCCTAACGACAGTGATCAGGCAAGAAAAAGAAAAAAAAAGGAACCCAATTTGGATACGTGAAAGAAAAAATGTCAACATTTGCAAATGGCTTGATAATATAATCTGCTTCCCTGGTGGCTCAGACTGTAAAGCATCTGTCTTCATGCAATGCAAGAGACCCGGGTTCAATCCCTGGGTCATGAAGATCCCTGGAGAAGGTAATGGCAATCCACTCCAGTACTCTTGCCTGGAAAATTCCATGGACTGACTGAAGATCCTGGTAGGCTATAGTCCATGGGGTCACAATTAAAACTCTTAAACATACATGAAAGCATGTTAAAACATATTCAAACTGAAACATAGGACTTCCCTGCTGGCCCAGGAGTCAAGAATCCACCTTCCAATACAGGTCACATGGATTCAATCTCTGCTCTGGGAAGATTACTCATTCCATGGATCAATTAAACCTGTGCACCACAACTGTTGACCCTGCACTCTAGATTCCATGAGCTGCAACTGCTGAAACCCACGCATGCTAAAGCCTATACTGTGCAACAAGAGAAGTCACTGCAATGAGAAGCCCAAGCACCACAACTGGAAAGTTGCCGCTGCTCACCAAAACTACAGAAAGCCCACATGCACAATGAAGACACCTGATCTTGGATTGGAAGAAATACTATTGCTAAAGTGCCCACCTTCAAGGAAATCTGTAGATTCAGTACAATCCTTATCAAAATACAAATGACATTTTTCACAAAACTAGAACAAATAATTCTAAAATTTCTATGGAAACACAAACAACCCAAAACCCCCAAAACAGTTGTGAGATGGTATCTAATTATGGTTTTGATTTGCCTTTCCCTCATAATTAGTGATATTAATGTACCTGTCAGCCATTTGAATATATCCTTTGGAAAATGTCTATTTAGAGTCTTTGCCCACTTTTTTTTTAAATGGATTTATTTTAATTTGAGGCTAATTACTTTGTAATATTGTGATTGATTCTGCCATACATCAACATGAATCACCCACGGGTGTACATGTGCCCCCACATCCTGGACCCCCTCCTACATTCCTTCCAAAACTCCATCCCTTCAGGTTGTCAGATAGCATTGGCTTTGATTTCCCTGCTTCATGCATGTAATTGGCACTGGTCATCTGTTTTACATATGATAATATATATGTTTCAGTGCTATTCTTTCGAATCATCCCACCATCATCTTCCCCCACATAGTCCAAAATTTATTCTTTACATCTGTGTCTTCTGTCTTGCATATAGAGTCATCATTAGCATCTTTCTAAATTCCATATATATGCATTGATATACTATTCTGGTTTTCCTCTTTCTGACTTACTTCACTCTGTATAATAGGCTCAAGTTTAATCCACCTCATTAGAACTGACTCAAATGTGTTCCTTTTTATAGCTGACTAATACTCCATTCTGAATATGCACCACAACATCCTGATACGTTTCTCTGCCAGTAGACATCTAGATTGCTTCCATGTCCTAGCTATTGTAAACAGTGCTGCAGTGAACATTGGGGTACAAGTGTCTCTTTGAATTCTGGTTTCCTCGTGGTGTATGCCCAGCAGTGGCTTTGCTAGGTCGTATGGCAGTTCTATTTCCAGGTTTTTAAGGAACCTCCACACTGTTCTTCACAGTGGCTGTACTACTTTGCATTACCACCAAGTGTGGAAGAGGGTTCCCTTTTCTCCACATCCTCTTCAGGATTTGCTCATTGTAGACTTTTTAATGACAGCCATTCTGACTTCTGTGAGATGGTACCTCACTGTGGTTTGATTTCCATTTCTCTGATAATGCATGATATTAAGCATCTTTTCGTGTGTTTGTTAGCCATCTATAGAAATAATCTATTTAGTTCTTTTGCCTACTTTTTAATTGGGCAATTTATTTTTCTGGTATTAAGCTTCATGTGCTTCTTGTATATCTTCAAGATTAGTTTTTTGTCAGTTGCTTTATTTCCTACTATTTTCTCCCATTGTGAAGGCTACATGTTCACCTTGATTATAGGTTCTTTCATTGTGTAAAAGTGTTTAAGTTTATTTATGTCCCCTTTGCTTATTTTTGTTTTTATTTCCATTACCCTGGGAGGTGGATCCTAGAGGATCCTGATGTGATTCATCTAAGAGAGTGTCCTACATATATTCTCCTCTAAGAGTTTTATAGTTTCTGGTCTTAAATTTAGATCTTTAATCCATTTAGAGTTTATTTTTGTGTGTGATTTTAGAAATTGTTCTTGTTTCATTCTTTTACAGGTGTTTGACAGTTTCCCTAGCATCACTTGTTAAAGAGGTTGTCTTTTCTCCATTGTATGTTTTTGCCTCCTTTGTCAAAGATAAGGTGTCCATAGGTGTGTAGATTTATCTCTGGACCTTCTATTTTGTTCCATTAATCTATATTTTTGTTGTGTGCCTGTACCATACTGTCTTAATTACTGTAGCTTTATAGTATAGTCTGAAGTCTGGCAGGTTGATTCCTCCAGTTCCATTCTTCTTTGTCAAGACTGCTTTGGCTATTCAAGGTTTTTTGTATTTCCATACAAATTGTGAAATTATTTATTCAAGTTCTGTGAAAAATACTGTTGGTAGCTTGAGAGGGATTATGTTGAATCTATAGATTGTTTTGTGTAGTATACTCATTTCCATTATATTGATTCTTCCAATCCACAAACATGATATATTTCTCCATCTATTTGTATCATCTTTGATTTCTTTCACCAGCTTTTTTAAGATAGTTTCCTATAGATAAATCTTCTGTTTCTTTAGGTAAGTTTACCCCTAAGTATTTAATCCTTTTCTTTGCAATGGGTGAATGGGATTATTTCCTTAATTTCTCTTCCTGTTTTCTCATTGTTAGTGTATAGGAATGCAAGAGATTTCTGTGTATTCATTTTATATCCTGAAACTTTACTGTACTCATTGATTAGCTCTAGTACTTTTTAGTGATGTCTTTAGATTTTTCTATTTAGAAGTTCGTGTCATCTGCAAACAGTGAGAGGTTTACTTCTGTTCCAATCTAAATTCCTTTATTTCTTTCCCTTCTCTGATTTCTATGACTAGGGCTTCCAAAACAATGTTGTATAGTAGTGGTGAAAGTGGGCACCCTTATCTTGTTCCTGATTTCAGAGAAATTGCTTTCACATTTTCGCCTTTGAGGATAATGTTTCCTGGGGGTTTGTCATATATGGCTATTTTAAGTTTCAGTATGTTGCTTTTATGCCTGCTTTCTGGAGAAGTTTTATCATAAATGAATGGTGAATTTTGTCAAAGACTTTCTAGGCATCTATTGAGGTAATCATATGGTTTTGATCTTTAAATTTGTTAATATGGTGCATCATATTGCTTAATTTGTGAATATTGATGAATCCTTGCATCCCTGGGATAAAGCCCCCTTGGTCATGATGTATGATCTTTTGATTATGTTGTTGGATTCTGTTTGCTAGAATTTTGTTGAGGTATTTTCAATCTATTCACCAGTGATATTGGACTGTAGCTCTCTCTCTCTCTCTCTCTCTCTCATCTCAGTTTGCTTTTGGTATGATGGTGAATGTGGCCTCATAAAATGAGTTTGAGAGATTACTTGCCTCTGACATTTTCTAGAGGACTTTGAGTAGGAGAGGAGTTATCTTTTCTCTAAATTTTTGGTAGAACTCACCTGTGAAACCATCTGGTCCTGGGCTTTGGTTTGCTGGGCATTTTTTACTATAGTTTTCATTTCCGTGCTTGTGATGGTCCTGTTAAGATTTTATCTTTCTTCCTGGTTCCATTTTGGAAGGTTATACTTGCCTAAGAATTCCTCCATTTCTTCCAAGTTATCCATTTTATTGAGATATAATTGCTCATAGTAGTCTCATCTTCTTTTGTATTTCTGTGTTGTGTGTTGTGATTTTTCCATTTTCATTTCTGACTATATTGACTTGATTCTTCTCCCATTTATTCTTTTTTTAAAAATCATTGTATTGTCTTTATTTGGAAAAATCACTGCAATGTAAACAAATATTCCTATTAATATTTTTAATTTTATGCTCTTTGTGAAATAGTCATATCAATGTAGTTTTCATGATTGATAGATGCATATGTAGATTATCTCTGTGCATTGCAGTTATTGTGTTTTTATCTATTTATTTTTTCTATGAATCTGGCTAATGGCTTATCTGTTTTATTTATCTTAAAGAACCAGCTTTTAGTTTTGTTGAGTTTTTCTATAGTCTCCTTTCTTTTTCATTTATTTCTGCTTTGATACTTATGACTTCTTTACTTCTTCTAACTTGTAGATTCATCTGTTCTTATTTTCCTTGTTGATTTTGGTGTAAAGTTCTGCTGTTTATTGATGTATCCCTGGTTTCTTGAGGTAGGCTTGTATTGTTATGAACCTCCCTCTTAGCACTGCTTTTACTGAATTCCATAGGTTTGAACTGTCATGTTTTCATTTTAATTTTTTCTATGCATATTTTTATTTCTTTCTTGATTTCTTCCATGATCTATTGGTTATTCAGAAGCATGTTCTTTAGCCTCCATATGTTTGTGTTCTCTATAGCTTTTTCCTGTAGTTGGCATGTAATCTTATTGCTTTGTAGTCAGTAAGAGTGCTTGAAATGATTTCAATTTTTAAAATTTACCAAGGCTAGATTTATGGCCCAAGATGTGATCTATCCTGGAGAATGTCCCATGTGCACTCGAGAGATTGTGAAGTTCATTGTTTTGGGGTGAAATGCCATGTAAATTTCAATTAGATCAAACGGATTCATTGTATCATTTAAAGCTTGTGTTTCATTGCTAATTTTCAGCTTCGTTTGTGTATCCATAGGTGTGAGTGGGATATTAAAGTCCACCACTATTGTTGCTGCTGTTGCTAAGTCACTTCAGTTGTGTCCAACTCTGTGTGACCCCATAGATGGCAACCCACCAGGCTGCCCTGTCCTTGGGGTTCTCCAGTCAAGAATACTGGAGTGGGTTGCAATTTCCTTCTCCATTGCCTGAAAGTGAAAAGTGAAAATGAAGTCGCTCAGTCATATCCGACTCTCAGCAACCCCATGGACTGAAGCCTACAAGGCACCTCCATCCATGGGATTTTCCAGGCAAGAGTACTGGAGTGGGGTAAAGCAGATTATGAACCATCTCCAGATGTCCGTTATGATCAGTGACCAAGATAAAGTCTTTCTTTGATCAGTTTGAAGGTCAGTGAGCAAAACCAAGGACAGGTGGGGAGGGGAGCTGGGTGGGGATGTACAGGATTATGTTACTCGTGTGAGTGTGGTGTAAGCTTTTGGAGAGGAGAAGCAGGAGCTGTGATGACTGCTAGTAGGCACGGTGCAGACCTCAGAAGCTTGCACCATTTTTCTCCTTCTGGTTCTGGCAGGTGCAGAAATTGAGCCATCCTCAGTCCCCCTGTAGGCTGATATTTTCCTTTGGAAACAACCCCTACTTCTGGGACAAAGTGACAGTTAAGAAATATTACCTTGGCATCGCTGATGCGATATGGCTCCCAGTGCAGTACGGGGGTGGTGGTGGGGGTGGTGGGGAGGGAGTGCATGCTCCTTCTGCATGGTCCTTCCTTGCCTCTGCTGTCTTCCTCCAGGATATAACAATTGGAATCCAGCAACCTCAATGTCCACAACTGGCTGTTGGTTCACAACTGCCCAGAATCGAACAGGATTGATGAGATGACCACTCTGGATCCTTGCTGAATTGGCTACTGTTATTAGAGTTCTTGGTTACTCATGAGAGGGTTTGGAACATAGTAAGCCCCGTGTTGAACTTGTTTGTGCTGCTAACAGATCATCAGTGGAGACCAGTGTGTAGATCCACTGCAGTACTAACCCAAGAGTAATGTCCTGCTATGAGAGGTTATTGACAGAAGCACCAGTTCTGAAGGGATCAGGAGGTAGGCCCTGAAGGCACAGCTGTGTAGAGGCTGGGACACTTTCTTTTCCCAAATGGGAATGTGTGGGCTCATGCAGGCTGGATGTGGAGCCTGGATTCATGTCATGAGTGTAGACTGGATGATTGAGGACTTCACATGTCCAAGTCACACTTAGAGCATGAGAGTCCTAGGTGATTCTAATAGAGGCAGGGTGAATCAAACACCTTTGTCAGAACCATCCTTCCCTGGGTCTTGCCACCCCCAGGCCTTGTGCTCCTCATTGAGTTTGACACCTAGGCCTTTCACTCCTGCCCCTCTGCTTGGGAAGCCCCCCGGTTGGAACAGGTTTCTCTCCAGTGTTCCACTGCACTTTTGCCCTGACTTTAAGGTCTTCTGTGAATTTCCACATCCACTGATTGACCTCTCAACAGCAACACACAGGTAAAGCTGGAAACAGCTTAAGGCTTGCTGGGGATAGTTCTGAAAAGCTTGAGGAGGAAATGGACAGGTATTCCAAAAGGGCAGGACATGGTTCCTACTGATGCCATCTCCAACTTTGCTGGACCCCTTTGTCTTCATTTATTGAAACTCCAGTGTTCCCTTCTTGTTTTTGTGTCCCTATGCCTTGAACTTTTGGATGTACATGTGTGTCTGTGTTGCCCATCTTTGTGTGTGTTTCTCTGTGTGTGCTTGTGTGCATCACACTTTGGATCCAACAGAGCTTGAGAAATGGAGCAACTAAAAGTGGAAGCATAAAATGTCCACAGACTAGAGGAAACTGGGCCACCCTTCCCTGTGGTGCCACTCTCCAGGACAGGAATGAGGAAAGGATGGACAGTGATAACTCCATACAGTGGGCCTACAAATCTGAAGTTCCACCTAGAGACATAAACAAGCTCACATTTCTGCTGTGTTGTTGTTAGTGTTTGTACCGGTAAGCAGGGGTGCAGGGTTTGAGGAGTCACCCAGAGTAAATAAAGTGGTGTGGAGCTTTAAAAGCACTCCCAAGGACCCCTCAGTCTGTGGGGCAAGGGCTACCCTGTGAAAATGTTGGATGTGTCTAGGAAAGGACTCCTGGTTTTGAAGAGGCCAAGGACCTTTCAAAAGGATAGAAAGTGAGAGGATAAATAAATTTTAAAACAAATGTCTGCTTCACTGCAGACAGGTTCCACACAGGTGATAGGAGATAGGGAGACAGGGGGAGGTCCTGAGCTACTGCTGCCTAGGATTAGACTGGCAGCAGCATGCTCCCTCCCCAGTTGTGGCACATATAGGTAACATGTGAGACAATTGACATGCTAAGGTGGGCTCTCAGTGTGAAACCCCAGGCATCCTTGGAGAGACAGCGTGTAAGGATGATATCCATGTGGGAAGGCCCAGATCTGGAGTGTATGTGTGAGCCGCTATGTCAGTGTGTTCCTGTGAGGGAGAGAACTGGGAGGAATCATGGTGGTAGCAGGCTGTTTGCATTCAGGGAACCTGGGAGAGTGAAAGACTGGGATACTCCTGAGAGCAGTTCAGAACCTGCTGGCTTTCAGTCTCCAGGATCTTAGTAATAGCTGTCCTGCTGAAGACAATTCACTGCCCTTGCTAGAAGTCCTCATGTGAATTCCTTCCTTTCTCTGGACTGTAGTCCTTGACTGTGGAGGGTGAAGGGGCAAAGGTGTGGGTCAGCACCTGAGAAAGGGTTCTGACATTGTTTTTGGAACTGAATCTCTGATGCTGTAATGGGGATCATGAAAGAGATCTGTACCATGCAACACTCACAGGGACACTCACAGTCACACTTCTAGGTGACTGTCTTGGGTGTCCCCTCACCCAACCCATAGCTGGGTCCCATGTACCACAGACTGTGTAGACCTGCAAGGATTCCAGAGCTGTAGACAGAACTACCACAGCTTGGCAAAGGCAGCAGAAAGAGAGCCTTGGCAGATACAAAGTCAGTGAAGCCTGTGGTGAAATCAAGCCCTTTTGGTGTAGTTGGAAGAAGAATGTTACCTTCTGCACAAGAGAGGCAGGACTGTGGTCTGAGGATGGGCATACTTCCCAGGTGTCATGCGTGTGGTGGCTCTGCATATGTGTTTGGATAGTAGTGAAACTTTGTTGTTGAGCCACAAAGGACGCTGAAATTCTTGGCTTCTAGGGGAGAATAATTCAAACCAGGGCCAGTGACAAGGCTTAATCACTCAGAATTTTTGTATGATAATGTTTTATTAAAATATAAAAGAGATAGAGAAAGCTTCTGACATAGACATCAGAAAGGGGCAGAAAGAGTGCCCCCCTGATAGTCTTTAGCCAGATGTTATATAGCTACTAGCAGTCTGCTAATTAGAGAAAGGAAATGTCTCAAAACTCAGAGACTGGCACCAGGTCCCTCATCCACAACATACATTTTGAGATAACATTGTCACAAGGTGAGTTTTCCAGGGTCATAAAATGATTAACATGCATTTTGAAGAAAGGCAGGTTTCCAAGCACATACAGGCTCATTAACATAGCTCAAGAGAACATTTTCATGAACAAAATACACTGATTTGTCAACTTGGTTGTGAGTCTTAGGCGAAACCAACTTGATAACAGAGTCTGTATATATATGTAGTTCATTAACATAGTTAAAGACAAATATTTCCATCAGAAAAATACATTGGTTAGCTCAAGGTCTGAGACAAGTTACCTTCAGGTTAAACCAGGTGTCGTCAGGGCAACACAGAATTTTAATTTTTTAAATGTGTATAGAGAAGGGGTAAAAAAATCTTAACACCTATAGTTTGTTTCTTCCTGCTGCTTACGAGAGAGAGAAAAAATGTCTGACACTTGCAGCCTATTTTCTCCATTTGGAGACCCCTCGCATTCCTGCCTGTTACCCTCTCAGTATTAAACTGTAGAGTCTATGAGAAGGGAGGCCATTTTATCTTTTTGGTGTAAGGTTCAGTGTTTGTTTTGGCAGAGACCCTTTGGATCTGTTACGTAGTTAGAATAGGAAAAATCAGTCCAGAATGTTGGTGGCTTAAAGACAGGGAAGGGAAAAGCCCACAAAAGTAGAACAAAGAAAGGTCCAAGGACCAGAGTTTGGACCTCAGGTAGAACAGATAGTGCAGGCTCAGGGTGGGGGGCAAAAAAAAAAAAAACAACATATGAAAAGAGGAGCCAAAGGACTAGAGGACTCTGTTTCTTCTTTTCATGTCTTTTGGGTTGGCGTCCCTCATGGCTTGAGGATGAGTTTTCCTTTATTTTCTAAATAAATCAGAGCTATAACACAGAGGTGTAGCACTGATCTGTCGAGCACTGTGACACAATTCTGTCAGAGCTGTGACACAGTCTGTCCAAGGGCATAAACACTGGTCCGTCACTCCAAATTTTTGTGGTGATGAGACAGAAATGCAGAAATTACAGACTCCCATGACAGATCCATGTGTATCTTCATCATAACATTGTATCAGACACTGGCCTGTCACATTCTCTTTGGTCTTTTGGAGGATGGGGCATGTACTTGGGTTTTTCCTGCTGCAGGGAGGTAACCCTTGGGGAAAAAGGAAAACAGTTGCAGACAGGAAGCTACACATTTAGGAAGAGATGGAGCACCCCTCTCAGAAAGACATCAGCATGAGGTTGCCCTGGGCATGTGATGAGGTTGCAGCACTGAGAAGGAATGATCTTGGGAGGTGCAAGTCCAGAATAGGGTGCTCCAAGTCAGCTGAGATAAAATCCCCTGGCCATTTCTGTTTGGTTCCTGGAGGGAAAGAATGGAGAATCGAATCATGCCAGTGTTATTGGCACTGTGAATCTGTCTAAGGTGATGGAAGGATACAGAACACAGGCTCATGCCACTCAGCTCCCCATGGCAAGCATTTCCAATCCAGCCCGCCTCTTTGCAAGTCGGTCCCTTCATGAGCAAATCCCGAGATTTTTAACCTTCCAGGATAAGTCTTAGAAGAGGACACTGATTTGACTGAGGAGAGAGTGAAAGAAAATGACCCAGAAAAAAAGAGGGGTGCTTAGCAAAATACATCATCCTGGACAACTACACCTACAATTCTGAAAGTTTTCAAGTTTCCTTTCAGAAGTGTGTGTGTGTGTGTGTGTGTGTGAGAGAGAGAGAGAGAGA